>CAUYON010155896.1:0-40800 GCA_963573935.1 Arctocebus calabarensis
AGCATTCTTCTTCTTAGTAAAGTATCTCAAGAATGGAAGAAAAAGTATCCAATGTACTCAGCCCTAATATGAAGCTAATTTATAGCTTTCATATGAAGGCTAAAACCCAATTATAGCACAAGAAAACAGGGAAAAGGGAAAGGGAGGGGAGGGGAGGGAGGAGGGAGGGCAATTAGTGGGAGCACACCTACGGTGCATCTTAGCAGGGTACTGGTGAAACTTATTAAATGTAGAGTATCAATGTCTTTATATAGTGATCAAGAAAATGCTACGAAGGCTATCTCTAACAGTATGATCAAAATATTTCTGATTGTATATGAAGCACATTCTGCCATATGATTGCACCAATGTACACAATTATGATTTAATAAAATTATTTAAAAAAAATAAATAAATAGCATTCTTGAGATAACCAACTATAGGGCTGTAGAACAGATTAGTGTTTGCCAGAGGTTAGTTAGGATGGTGGAGGTGGGTGTGACTGATGTTTGTGGTTGTAGGGGATCTCGGTGGTGAGGGACAGTTGATGGTTACATGAATTTACACACGTGACAAAGTGGCATACGTTGATAAACACATAAATGTGTACATGTAAAACTGGCAAAATCTGACCAGGCTCTGTAGATTGTACCAGTGTCGATTTTCTGGCTGTGTATATAAGATGTCACCACTGGGAGAAACTGGGTGAAGGATTCATGTGACCTCCCTGTTCATTTGTTTTTACAACTTCCTAAGAATGGATAATTACAGAAAATAACTATAGAGGATAGAAGGCCCATGGTCCTTCAATTGGAGAGCCAAGCCTCTCTTCATGGTCAGAACAAAACAAGAAGCTCAGACCCAGAGAGGGTCTTGCTGGGGGTCCATGGAGGCTGAGAGGCTATAAATGAGGCTTCAGAAACCCAGGGCAGGGCTCGCCCCCAGGGACCACCTCTTCTCCTGCCCTGGGGTCATGAAGCCTCACGAGATGCAGGTATGTGCATGTGTGGGAGGAGGTGGGAGCACTGCACTGGAGTCTGCTGGCCTCTGCAGCCTATACTGACAGACAAGCCCTCAGGGCCAGGGTGGGGACTATATGGCAGGGAGTGCAGATCTGGTGGCTTTAGGGACTGGGGTTGGAGACCACAGTGGGTGCTGGGCCTAAGAAAGAACAGTCACTGTTAGGGCAAGAAGGCCAAACAGGTGATGGATGGCAGGCATGGTCTTGGGAAGGCAGTTTGAAGGCATAAGGCCTGGAGATGTCACCAGTCAGTTCTCAGCAGCTGAGAGCAGTGTCCTTAGGGCCTCAAGCCAGCCCCATCCAGAGCCAGAGCAAGTATGGGGGATGGGAGGGAAGGGCTGGGCTGTGCTGGGAGCCCAGGAGACTGGCTGTGCCACGCCATGGAGTGAGGGCTGTCTGTTGGGCCGGGTTTAATAAGCTTTGCTGTCCCACCCTGACACCTTGCCTTCAGATGTGGTCCCCGCACCCCTCATAACCAGGGTCCCAAGCCCAGGGGAAGCCAAGCAGAAAGCTGGGCCTGGCCCCAACCCACAGCCTGTTGGGCCTCTCCCTGCCCCAGGGTTCACGTGGGGCACTGGTCATCAAGTAGGACCAGCCAGGAGCCCCCTCCCAGCAGGCAGCAGGGCTCAGGAGGAAGAACTGGGCACCTGCCTGCTCCACACCAGCTCTGTGAAAGCCCCTAAGATGGAATCAGACAGGGACCAAACGCTTCCAGCCTAGTAGTCCAGCCATGTGTCTTCACACTGGACGGCTGGGTATCTCTACATCCGCACGGACTTCCCGTCCCACCTGCGACACTGGGCTCAACTATGGTTAGTCCAAGATCACCAATAGGCCCTATGGTTAAGGCTGTTGACTACAATTGTACTAAGGCCTAAAATTGAAGGCCTAAGGCTGTTGACCCGCTGTGTGACCTAGGGAAGAACACCATCCTTCTCCAGGCTGCAGTGTTGCAGCAGCTCTGGGGCCCTGGCTCCTGGGCTTTCTCGGAATTGGAGTAACTTGGGCTGGGGGCAACATACCTACCCAGGCTGCCAGTGTCTGTCCGGGAGTGAATCAGCTTCCGGCCCCGCCCCCGGCGGCACGTGACCGCAGGTGGCGGCGGGTGGGCGGGGCGGCGCTTAGTCACTCGCCGGCCCCCAGCCGCCGCCACCGTCCGCGCCGCCGCTGCTAGTGCGCCCCGCTCCGCCCGCGCCCGCGGGGTAAGTGCGTCCCGGCGCCCCCCACCTGCGCTTCCAGGTCTCCCGGGCCGCCGACCCCCGGCGCCCCGGGGAGTTTGACACCCCCTTCCCGGAAGCCCTCGGGATGCGGGATGAGGGACGCGGCTGGGAGCGGAGTTCTGCCTCCTGCCTCCCACACTTGGAAACTTCTGGGAAGTTCCCTGCCTGCTCTAGAGTCCCTCAGAAATTGCCGAAGACTTCGGATATCTTCAGGGTTGTGGGTCCCCTGTCCCCTCTACTTACTGGCACACCGGGCTCAATCTCCCCGCACTTTGTCCCCCATTCCAGCCCGGTCCCCCCGCTCAGCCTTCCACGCCCTCAGCCGGTCTTTCCAACTCCCCACCTCCGGTCGCCGCCCGCCCCGCCCCGCCCCGCCTCACCTGCTCTCTCCCTCAGGTTGTTTCTAGGCAGAGGAGCAGAGGAGCGGGCAGGCCCCAGAGCGCGCTGTTGTCCAGCCGGCGGATTAGGATCCTGACTTTGCGGAGCTATTCTGTCACCCACCCACCCCCGGCGGAAGGGCCCGGGCAGGTGGCACCATGGCCTTCTCACAGGTGCAGTGCCTGGACGACAACCATGTAAACTGGCGCTCCAGCGAGTCCAAGCCCGAGTTCTTCTACAGCGAGGGGCAGCGGTTGGCGCTGGAGGCCCTGGTGGCCCGTGGCCGCGACGCCTTCTATGAGGTGCTGAAGCAGGAGAACATCCGAGACTTCCTGTCAGAGCTGGAGCTCAAGCGCATCCTGGAGACCATTGAGGTGTATGACCCGGGCTCTGAGGACCCTCGGGGCACGGGGCCCTGCCCGGGGCCTGAGGACAACAGGCTTGGGCTTGGCAATGGCGAGGAAGCCAGCGGTGCGGGAGGGGCTCCCACTGAGGCTGAGCCGCTGCCCTCGCTGGAGTACTGGCCCCAGAAGTCTGACCGCTCCATCCCACAGCTGGATCTGGGCTGGCCCGACACCATCGCCTACCGCGGCGTGACCCGAGCCAGTGTCTACATGCAGCCCCCCATTGATGGGCAGGCCCACATCAAAGAGGTGGTGCGCAAGATGATCAGCCAGGCCCAGAAGGTGAGGGCGTGGGCATAGGAGGCCCTGGACAGGTGGCTGGCCAGCAGTCCTGACCTGGTGCCTTCTCAGTTCACATTCACTCAGAGCCGAACATGGGGGTCTCAGCACAGTCCCAGAGGGGCCTTTGCTGCTTCCCTGGCTGCTTCCTGGGAGGAGGTATCCTACCCACCTTCATGGGATTCCTTAGTTTCTTTACAGAGGGATAGGATGCCTGGGTCCTGTAGCAGGTAACAATGGGCTGCCCCATCTCAAGGGCTTTTGTGCTTTGCTGGAGGTGTTTCTGGTTTCCCCAGTCATAGTGAGAAGGTTCTCCAGAAGAAGCTGCTTTGATGGGTGGAGCAGGGAGGAATCTCTGGGCCATTCTCACTCTCCCTCGGGGTGATTCACCCTGAGAACCAGAAGGCTCTCACAACTTGAGCTGTCTGATGGGGAGAGCTTTCAGTGGGGTTGGGGATATTGGTATGGAGACTGAGGTGCACCTGGAGGTCTGTGTTCAAATCTGTCTGTTTTTTGGTTGTGCTGAGCAACTGAGAGTGAGGTACTCACCCTCTCTGAGCCTCTTTGTAAACTTGGCATGGCAGAACCTTTCCAGGCCAGGATGCATGGATGGCGGTGGTGTGGTCCTCTTTGGAAGTGGAGTGAGTCCACCTGCTTTGAATTTTGTTTGGAAGGGACCCCAAACTCTAGACCTCCCCTCTCTGACTCCTGCCGGCTGTGCAGAGGGCTATGGGTGCTATTCTCAGTTGGCATACTAACAGATGTTCTGAGAAGGGGTTCTTACCACTTGCAGAGACAGGCAAGCCACTGCTGGACAGTCATAACCATGATCAGGTGCTGTTTCCTGCCCAGTGTTAGTACCTTGTCATCTTTTCAAAGCACATCCTGACAGGCTGATAAAACCAACCTAGCAAGCTATGTCGAGAAGGATTCTGAAGTCAGGTCTGGCCTTGGGTTGAGGAACAAGGTATTCCTAGCGAGGTCTCACCCCTTCACTGTTCTGGTCCTCAAGCAAGGCAGCTTATTGCACAGGACCAGAATGCTGGGTTTGGGGACCATTCTGGCTGACAGAGCCTGGGGGAGCACGTGGGCAGAGAAATCAGAAATGGGTCAGGAGCTGAGGGGGTGGCCCTGGCTCAGGTTTCCAGGGAGGTGGAGTCCCTGCCCCACCAGGGACTGGCTGAGTCAGCTGGTGGTCAGAGCCTGGCTCTTAGGCCTGCTCCCACCTCACTGGCTCCCAGCAGCTATGCGGTTTCAGGTTTCTGGTCTTTAAGGTGGAGGTGGCAAGGATAAAAGCTGCATCTTTGGCTACTGTGAAGATGGATTATCAGGAGACAGGAATGAGGAAGGAGCTGGAGGAGGAGGAAGGCACCTTCCTAGTTTTCAGGCAGAATGACCCGCCTCACACCTGTAGTAGGGTAGGAAGGCTCTGCTGGCATTGATGTCAGGCAGAGATGACTCTGGTAGAGGCCATGGCACAGAGTCCACTAGGACCCTGTTGCCCAGCCTCCCCCATTTTCAAAATGGAGAAACTGAGGCCCTGGGGTGTTGGGGGCTTGACTTGCTGAACAGAGTACCCCCTACTCTGTGCTGCTCCTCCCACCAGCAATAGGAAGGAGGCAGACAGGAACAGCCAGAGGGTCTAATCTCCTACAGACAGGGATGGGCCAGCCCAGTGATGGGCCAGATAACGGCATGTGGGGCGAAGCTGGGCGCTCCTGGCTCCCCTTGCTTCCTCCCTGCATCTCTGTGGCCACAGCTGAGATCCAGACACAGTATGCAGTCCCATGGGCCCCCAGAGCTTCATTTGCTTCCCACAAAGTCCCACAAGGTTATTGATGTCACCTGTCTAAGGTGACATAGGAAGAAGTCAATAGATCTCAGGCCTCAGCCCGTGCTGTGTGGCACCACCATGGGTGATTTCCTGCAGCTCCAACAAGTGGGCATTGCCCTCTGGTTTTATACCCCTTGAGAAGGGAGACTCACTGCTGAGACACCCCTGCACTCACCAGATGGCACAGATTCCTTCAAGACCAAACAGAAGGGGCCTCAGAGGTGATATAGGCCAAGGCCGTTGTTTTACAGACAAGACCACTGAGGCACTGAGGATGGGGATTTGTTCACGACCCAACAGCAAAGCCCCTGCTTTCTGTCCCCGAGTGCTGCTCTACCACGTTGTTCTGGGACCTGTTGCCACATGGTGCATGTGGGGGTGGGCTGTAACAACAATAATTACTGTTCATTGACCAGAAGACACTTTATAGTCTCAGGTAGTGTTATCTACCCCATTTTTCAGATGTAGAAACCAGGGCCTGACTGGTTAGTCCCTGGTCAAGGTGACCTAGCTAGTTCTTGGGTGGAGGTGTGGGGATCATGCCTGTGCTGCCCTCCAAGTCTAGGATCAATCCTCTACCTCTTGTGCCCTAAAAGGACAGAGTGATAGGGCCTTGAGAGGGGCAGCTGATCCAAGACCCTTGGAATTCTTTGTCTCCCCGCCGCAGCTCCTCCTCAGGCTGGCAGCACTGACACATTGACAGATGCTGACGGGGCGCTTTGCCTGCTGTCTGCCCAGGGCTCTCCCTCCCTTATCTCTCCCTGTGAATCACCTCTTGTCTCCTTGTCCCAGTCTCCTTTTTTCACCTGGTACCAGTGTAGGGAGAGCCCGTAGCCTGGGATGGGAATCCCTTTGTCCAAGTTGTCTGGTTACTGTCCCTATCCCACCTGGGGCTTCTGGGCTGGGGCTGCTGGTGCTGAGTCAGTGTGGCCCAGCCTGCCACCTCCTCACTCATCTGCCCTGTTGTCAGCATAACAGGGAGACCCTGGGGCAGGGAAGTGACACCATGCAAACTCACACAGGGGAGTGGCTGTGTTCCCATCAGGACTACTGTCAGAAACCCCACCCCCGTTCCCAAAAGGCTGGAGTGGAGCTAGTGGGCCCAGGAGCAGGAGTCAAGGGTACTGGGATCAGGTCCCTGCTCTGCTTCCACCTGGCTGTGTGACCAAGAAAATGCCACCTCCTCTCTGAGCCCTGACCATCACATATGTAAAATGGGCGTAGGAGTGTTAAGAGTCCCTTCATCTCTGCCCTGTGATTCTAGACTCGTGACAGGAGACAGGTGGGCCCCGGGTCTTGCCACCCTGATGTGGGCCCAGACCACAGTAACTTGTGCCCTCTGAGCTTCTGGCAGCCTCAGTGGGCTCTAACTCTGGGGTAGAGTCATCTGCCTGCCCTTCCCTTAGCCCCCAGAAGCCAGTGATTTATCTGGGGAAAAACCTGCTGTGGGGTTCCAGCTGCATACCAGAGGCCCGGCCTGTAGGATCATGCCCGACAGCTGGGCTGTAGCCTTAGCGAGGGGTGAGGCTGGGCCAAAAGGGGCCAGGGAAGGACTGCCTCAGCCATGTATAAGGGGCTCTTCCAACAGATTCTGAGCACCCCCACCATACTGTGGGGTGGGGTACCTGTACAATCTCTTCACTGGCCCCCGCAGTCCAGGGTAAGACCCTGGGGGCAGAGGCAAATCATACCTTCCCCATTTTACAGTTGAGGAAATTGAGAGAGGGCGCGGCACAGTGGCCAATGCCAGCCTGGAAGCCCAGGTCTCCACCCACCAGGCCAGCGCTTGGGAACGGAGACCTAGAGATGTAAAGCTGAGCCCAGTTTCATGCTGTCTGATTAACTCCACACCTTTGCTGCCAAGCCCCCGCCTTCACCTAGAGTTCGGGCCCACAGCTTGTTTCCAGGAGAATAAAAGCAACTTAATGAGGCATTTACTGAATACCAGCTCCTCACCAGGTGCTGAGCAGGCTTGTCACCTTCACTGTGTCACCCTCCCTACAACACCATTAAGTTGTGGCCATTGTTCAGATGAGGAAGCTGAGGCTTAGTGGCCCTCAGAGAAGAACAATTTGCCCAAGGTCACAGAGCTGGAAACTGGTGGAGCCAGGCCCAGACCCCAGGTCTGAGAACCTCTGTTCTCTGGGGAGGCAGTGTAGGCTGTTCCTTCTCAGCCCTACCCCTTGCGCCTGCCCCCAGCTTGACTCAGAATAGTAAAAGCATTTGCATGAGGCTCCCTGGCACCCAAGCACAGTGCTCTGTGGGGAGGGCAGTGTAGGGCAGCAGGCTGACCACACTGGGTCTCAGGATCAGGGTGAAGGTAAGCAAGTCCATTGCCTACCTTTGGGGAATGGGAGGATGGGCGCTTGTCACATGCCTCAGTAGGCAGCACCAGGACAGCCCCCAGCCTGTGAGATTTCCTGGGCATGGCAGTGGGAGCCCCGGGAGCATAGCACTGGCCCCAGCTCATACCCAGGCTCCTGCCTGCCCTGGTAGTTCTTGCCAGGGCCCAGCGCCTGCATTGGTCAAGGTGGGGAGCCATCTGATAACATAATTCCAGGTGTCAGCTCCTGCCTGCCTTCTGTGAAGGCTTCCTATCCCACAGGGCCCGCATCTTCATTGAGTATTTAGGGAAGAATGGGGAGCAACCCTTCCAGGGAGGAGCTGTGTGAGGAAGGGACATTGGGGCTGCCCTCTCCCACTGTGAGAGCAGGGTCTGCCTCTGCTTTATGACGCAAGGTGTCAGCATCATGGCAGCAGTAAGGAAGGAATGGGAGGTCCTCCCTCAGTGCTGCCGTGATGCTGACACCTTGCCTCATAAAGCCATGGTGAAATTTAAATGGAATTTCACCTGAGCTGGGAAATTGAGGTCTTTGGTGTGTCCTGGCCTCCTCTCAGGCCCTGCTCACATGAGGGGGTGAAATTGAAGTCTTTGGTGTGGCCCAGCCTGGTCTCCCACATGCGGGAGGCTCGCCCTGCTTACCTGCCCAGTCAGCTGCCCTGTGTAGCTACCGCTGTGCTGAGTGACCTTGGGCCTCTGTTCTTCATCTGGAAATTAGGGACCAGGCCCTTGTGTTGAAGCAGTGGCAGACATTAGTACCCCAAAGTACAGACTTGGCCTTCTCATTAAGAGCAGCTGGGAGGAAAGTGGGGTCCTGGGTGGGCCGCAGTGGGCCCAGGCACCTTCCCAGGTTGAATGCATGTGGGGCGATGGGAAGACAGGCTTTGGTGTCACACGGACCCAGGCCTGAGCCCCAGCTCTGCCATTATCTTTCGTGGCTGCTCTGAGATAGTGGTTTTGCCTCTCTGACCTCCCATTCCTGCCTTAGTGTTGCCGTGATGCTGACACTTGCCTCATAAAGCCATGGTGAAATTTAAATGGAAAAAGAAGGGAACATATAGCACTGGTCTTGGTGTCTGGCATGGAGCTGGTGTTCACTGTTTTCTCGAGATCCTTTCTCTGAGAGTAGTCTGGGATGAGAAGTGAGCTCCATGTCCTGGGAGGCATTCAAGCAGGGGCTTGGCAGGCTGTAGCAGAGAGGACCTCCATGTGGTCCAGGGACCTCCACCCTGCCCTGGCTTGCAGTGTGACCTTGAGCAAGTCCTTTCCAGGCTAGCTCACTGGGGGATTAGGATGCTCCAGAACCCCAGTGTCTATCAGTCTTGCACCCTAGAAAAGCTGGGGGGTTGATGGCTTTCAAGTCTGTGGATTTAAGATTTTTCCCATTTGCAAACTGGCGCCATTTGCTGCCCATGAGGGATGGTCTGACTGGATCCTGCACCTGTGTGGCTGCTCTGAGGATTCTGAAAGCCCTTGTAGTCAGTGAGAGGAAGGAGGGATCTTGTTCTTTTGCCTCATCCTGGGAGCAAAGTCCTGGTCACCTGAAGCCTTGCCCTAAGCTCTGCCAGTCGCTGGTTGTCTCTACGCACTCCTGAGCTGTGGTGAGGCTACTGTCTACCTGGGGGAGCCTCAGGGCAGTGCTACACACAGCTATGGGGCTAGGCCGAGCCTCCCAGGCTGAGGCTCTGGGTGTGACCAGTGTGTACTTCTTGCCCCAACTGCTACAGCCACCTGGTGCTCAGCAGGCCTTAGCCTCCTTTAATTGGCTTTAATTAGGCTTTGGTCTTTATAAAGTATGGGGAAGGTGTTCAGAAAACTGATGTATGTCAGAAGGAAAAAGGGCCTCTGAATTCTTCCAGTTCATCTCCCCATGTTACCGAGAAGAGAAACTGAGGCTTAGAGAGGGGAAGCGACCTCCTGTAGGCCACCCAGGGAATGTGTGGCCGAGCTGGGGAGGCCCAGGGTCGTGGACCCTTTGGACAGTGCTGAGGGTCAAGTATTTCAGGAGCTAAGGTAGGCTCCAGGAGGCAGTGGGTGGTCTCCCCCAGGAGAGAAGAGCCCAGGAACAGGAGTCCTCTGCTGCTGGCTGGTGGTAACAGTGACTGCCCCTCTGGAAAATGAGAGTGGTCATCACCAGCCTCCCTGATCTCAGGAAAAGAGACAAGCACGTGTCAGCTGGTTGGCCTGGTTATCCTTGCTGTGGTCAGCATTTGTTGCCAAGTACTCAGACTCCCTTTACCCCAGGAGGCAAAATGAGGCTGTTACTTAAACTCCTCCTCTTGGTTAAAGGCCAGGATGGGCAAACTGGTTTGGAGAGTGCCAGGAGCCCACAGGGACCACCATCCAGGGCTTCCCTGAAGGCTTCCTTAACACCGAAAGAACCTTCCCAGGCTTCTTCAGACAGCGTCTTATTAGTCTCTCCAATGCATGGGAGGAGGGCACTAAGGTGCTGCTGCAGCCATGTCTGTCTCAGCCTGCTGCTTGGGGTTAGGAGCAGGAGAGTTGCCCTTTCTGTCTCCATTACACACACCCAGTAAGGGAGGCGAGGGCCTGAGCCCTCTGGAGCCTCAGTTTCTCCATCTCTGCAAGGGGCTGGTCATAACAATAATGCAGGTCTGCTGGGGGATGAACTCTCTCAGCCTTTGTATATCTGAAAAATATATTTGATTTTGAAAGGTATTTCACCAGGTATAGAATTCTGAATTTATGTTTTTTTCCCTGAAGTACTTTAGAGATGTCATTCATTTTCTGTGGCACTGATTCCCCTGAAAAGTCTGCTCACTTTGTTGCTTGACATGCAGTGGTCCTTTTTCCCTGGGTTGCTTTTGAGATTCTTGATCAGTGATTTTAAGTGATTTGATTGTGATGTCCTGTGGTGTAGTTTTCATCATGTTCTTCAGCTTGGAAGTCATTGAACTTCTTGAACCTTTTGAGTTTCCTTTTTTTTTTTTTTTTTGGTAGAGACAGAGTCTCACTTTATCGCCCTTGTTAGAGTGCCGTGGCTGTCACACAGCTCACAGCAACCTCCAACTCCTGGGCTTAGGCGATTCTCCGGCCTCAGCCTCCTGAGTAGCTGGGACTACAGGTGTCCGCCACAACGCCAGGCTATTTTTTTGTTGCAGTTTGGCCAGGGCTGGGTTTGAACCCACCACCCTCGGTATATGGGGCTAGTGCCCTCCTCTTTGAGCCACAGGTGCCGCCCTGAGTTTACTTTTTGCAAATGTGGAAGTGTTTTGATCTTTTTCAGTTATTTTTTTTCTTTTTGTCTCCCTCTCTCCCAACTCTGGCACCTTCTGAGATACATTTATTTTTTACTTATTTTTTTCAGTTTTTGGCCAGGGCTGGGTTTGAGCATGCTTATGGGGCTGGCGCCCTACTCTATTGAGCCACAGGCGCTGCCCTTTTTTTTTTTTTGAGACAAAGTCTCACTATGTCACACTCATTTGAGTGCGGTGACATCACTGCTCACAGCAACCTCCAACTCTAGGGCTTAAGCGATTCTCTTGCCTCAGTCTCCCAAGTAGCTGGGACTACAGGTGCCCACCACAGTGTCTGGCTATTTTTGGTTGCAGTTGTCATTGTTTAGCAGCCCTGGGCCGGGCTCAAACCTGCCACCTTCGGTTTATGTGACTGGCGCCCTTACTCACTGAGCTATGGGTGCCGAGCCATCCAGTGTCTTTGTTGCTGTGTCATTTTAGATAGCTTCTATTGATATGTCTTCATATTCACTTGCTTTGCTTCTATAGTGTCTAATCTATTCCACTCTGTGTATTTTTCATCTCTTAAATTTTTAAAATTTTCATCACTTTATTTGGCTCATAGTTCTTGAGGTTGTAAAGTTCAAGATTAAAGGGCTATATCTGATGAAGGTCTTCTTGCTGTGTCATCCCATGGTGGGAGGCATAGATGGGAAGGGGTCCAAATTTATCCTTTTATCAGGAGCTCATTTCCAGAGACCTACTCATTTTTTCTTGTTTCTGGAAACATGCAAAAGATCCTGGAAGCATCTGTGAGGGAGGTGAGTGGAATGGAGTTGTGAAGGAACTGGCCTGGCTTGATCCCAATTTCTCCTTTAGAGACATAGAATCCAATCTCAAACAGCAGAAGAGAGGGCTTAGCTCTCTTCTCAAGATGGCTATTCTTTTCATCTTAAATGGTGCATTTTTCACCTCTTGAGGTTCAGTTTGTTGGCTTAAAAAATATATCTTCCATGTCTTTTTTTTTTTAGACATATAGAATATACTTATAACTGTTTTCATCTCTTTTCTCTACTAGTTTTAATGTCTGTGTCAGTTTTTGGTCAGTTTTGATTTTTTTTTTTTACATGGTTCATATTCTCTTTATGTGTCTGATAATTTTTTTTATTAATTTATTTTATTTTATTATATTATTTTGAGACAGAGTCTCACTATCTCGCCCCTGGTAGAGTGCCGTGACATGACAGCTCACAGCAACCTCAAAATCTTGGGCTTAAGTGATTCTCTTGCCTCAGTCTCCCAAGTAGCTGGGACTTCAGGCACCCACTACAATGGCCAGCCATTTTTTGTTGCAGTTGTCATTGTTGTTTAGCTGGTCTGGGCCAGGTTTGAACCCACCAGCCTCGGTGTATGTGGGCAGCGCTGTAACCACTGTGCTACGGGCACCAAGCCATGTCTTATAATTTTTTTTTTTTTTTTAGACAGAGCCTCAAGCTGTACCCTGGGTAGAGGGCCATGGCATCACAGCTCACAGCAACCTCCAACTCCTGGGCTCAAGCGATTCTCTTGCCTCACCCTCCCAAGTAGCTGGGACTACAGGCGCCCGCCACAACGCCCGGCTATTTTTTAGTTGCAGTTCCTCTGGGGCTGGGTTTGAACCTGCCACCTTCGGTATATGGGGCCGGCGCCCTACTCACTGAGCCAGAGACACCGCCCTGTGTCGTATAATTTTTAATTGGATACCAGACATGGTGAATTTTACGTTGTGGGCTGCTGGTGGTTTCTTTGTTTTGTTTTTTACTTTAAACATTTTAGAACTTTATTCAGGGATGCAGTTAAATTACTTGGAAACAAATTAATGCTTTTGAGGCTTGCTGCATTAGGCAGGATCAGAGCAGACTTTAGGGCAGGAGTTGGCAAACTGTGGTCCACAGGCCAAATTAAGCCAACTGCCTGCTGTTAAAAATAGTGGAAGATAGACAGACATTCATTTATATACTGTCTGCGGCTGCTCTTATGCTACAATAGGATTTGAGGAGCTGTGACAGAGAGCAGAACCTAGCATATTTATTTTCTGGTTCCTGATGGAGAAAGTTTGCTCATGCCTGGTCTAGGCTTGTTTGCCCCCTACTTAGGCAGCATCCTTCTGAGGACTCCCCTGCTGGCCTGTGTGTTAGGAGGGTTGCCACTCTACTCCTGGTCCTGCATGAGCACGGGCCCTTGTTCCAGCTGCTCCTCCCTGGTGGCTCTCTCCTCAGCCTCCGGAGTTCCCTCCATGCATGCGTTGCTCAGCTGTCAGCAAGGAAGACCTTCTGCAGGTTTCTGGGTTGACTCTGTGAGGCTGTCTCCCCTCTAGTGCTCTGTCCTGCAAGTCCTAGCTCCATACTCTGGGCAAACCCCGTCTCCTTAACACAGGGAGAATGCTGGGCTCCCCCAAGGCTCCCTCCCTATGCTGCAGCCTGGGAATAACGGGGACTTGACTGGTTTGTTCCCTTGCCCCTGGGCATCTCTGGGCTGTACCATGTTTGTCCACGGCTTCATAGTTTTTGTGTGGCTTTTTCATTGCTGAGGCAGGAGGAGGATGAATTCAGTCTCTGTTATTCCACCATGGCTGGAAGTGGAAGTTGAATCCAAGGTCTTGATGGCCATTGCCCTGACCTTTAAGAAGGAATGCAGCATTCCCTGTGCCAGTGCCTGTGAGCGGCCCTGATAATGCTACTTAACTATTTCCATGGTGTTTTCACCTTAGCTGATTGGAAGCCAAAGATGGGCAGGCAGTAATTGCTGGCCTGTCTGCCCAGAGGGCGCAGTGGGTCTGGTGTAGTGCCACTTGGGTCAGTGGGAGGAGGTGGGGGGTACATGTAGGTGCTGTCCACTGGTCCTGTGCTCTACCTGTGTTAATTCGCTTTACCCTCCAACAACCTGTGGGTGGGGATTATTATTATCCCCATGAAGAAACTAAAGCACCTGCCCATGGTCATTCAACTTCCCAGAAGAAGTTGGCATGGGAGTAAGAGAGGCCAGAGCCCAACTGATGTGCCCACCATCAAGCCAGAGAATGACAGACCCAGGTGTGCAAGATTCTCCCCTACACCCTGTACTTCCCAGGTGGGGAAGATGAGGCCCAGCAAGGCCTGGGGTCTGCCTCTATGCACCATGTCATAGCCACTTCAGAGCTCCAGGCTCTGGGGCCAGCTGGCGGGGTGTCTGTCCCCCACCCCTCTGTAACTCTGAGGAGAGAGACTATGGCCAGCTCTCTCTGAGCCACCTGCAGTGATCTCCAAGGCCTGGGCAGGTGAGATGGTTGGACCTTCCTGGAGGGCTTGTCAAGTGCAAGTCGGAAACTCTCCCCTTACCCAGCCTGAGTCCAGGCCTTAGGGATGCTCTTTTGTCATGGTATCTCCACAAATGCAGAAGTGACACATGCTCAACCCAGACAGGCCAAAGCAGTGACAGGAGCCTGGGGGCAGCATGTAAGCTGCTGTTTAAAGGATGGGCAAGAGTTGTCCTGGAAGAGGCAAAATGGGTAGGAGAGATACCCAATAGGCGGGAGAACGGCATGCATGGGAGGCAGTGGCTTGAGGCAGGATGTTTTGGGGAGAGGCGCCGTGGGTGAGGGCCCCCCAGGAGAGATACCACTGCAGAGGGGAGGCCTGCACAGCAGGGTCAGAGTGGTAGGGCCCATCTTGCCCGCCCCTCCTCCCCGGTGCCTCTGTGGAGACCTGCCCTGCCCATTTGCCCCATGAGGCGCGTCTGCTTCAGAAGTGGATTCTGTGGTCACAGGAAGGACAGAAAACAGCTGTTGTGGGTGTCAAGAGCCACAGGCAGGCAGCGCTTCCTCTCCCAGCCTGTGGCAAGATACTCCGGCCACAAAAGTTGGGATCCCTTGGGAGGGATGTCAGTGAGAAAAGGCCTTAGACATTTTGTCCACCTTTCTTGGTTTTTTTGTTTTGTTTTTTTTTTAGACAGAGTTTCACTTTGTCACTCTCGGTAGAGCACTGTGGCATCACAGCTCACAGAGACCTCAAACTCTTGGGCTCAAGCCATCCTCTTGCCTCAGCCTCCCGAGTAGGTGGGACTACAGGTGCCTGCCACAACACCCAGCTACTTTTAGAGATGAGGCCTCGCTCTGGCTCAGGTTGGTCCCGAACTCCTGAGCTCAAGTGATCCACCTACCTCAGCCTTCCAGAGTGCTAGGATTACAGGTGTGAGCCACTGCGCCCGGCCTTGTCCACCTTTCTTGATTTACAGATAAGGAAACTGAGACCTGGAGAGGAGTGGCCCTCAGCTGAGACCAGGTCTAGAACCCAAGGCACTGATGCTGAGCCCACTGTGCCCTTGGCCTGGGGCCCCTGGCTGGGCCGAGGGAGGCCGCAGAGAGTGCACACCCTAGGCTTTCCTGCCTGTATGACCTAACTCCTGTCTTTCACCCTCACCACCAACACCAGTAACTGGTTTGACTGGGCTTCGGTACCTATCTGTTGAGGAGTGGCAGCCATAGCTGAGGACTTCTCCTTTATCCCTCAGACACTGTATCCCTGAATCCCAGCTTGGACTGCTCCAGTCCACCAGGTGACGGTGGTGCTCCTGGCTAGATATCAGGTAGATGAGTACACCATCCCGCTGGCTCAAGGGGGCCCCTCCAGACAGTGCCCTCTCTGCTTTTGGGCTGCAGCTTTGGCATCTTTTGTGTGGGGACAGGTGTCCATCTGTCCCAAAGTATCAAGGATCCTGAAACAACCAGGGTGTCGGCAGTGGAGGCTGCGAGGAGCCCAGTGAGCTTGGCTGCACAGAGGATGGTTGGGATTCAAGATATACGCAGGAGGTAGACTGGAGAGGGCCAGGATCTAATCACTTGGGGAAGACATAGCAAGGGATGAGGTGTGGGGGGCCATTCATGAGGTGAAGACACAGTTGGAGCGGCCTGGCTGGGGCTGAGGCACACTTAATCCCAGCGCTCTCTCCACATCCTGCCTTTGCACCCCCCTGCTGCAGCTCAGCCTACACCTGCCCCTTCCCCTCACTGCCCACAGCCCTATCTGAGGGTGGGAGCCAGGCAGTCATCACAGGCGTTCAGCTCCCCTGGATTCTATGGCTGTACCCTCAAGGTCATGGCTGCTCAGCAGAGATGGGAGCTGGCTGTATGGCCTATATAGGTCCTGGGCTGGTGAGGCCAGGTGCTGCCCATCAGCCCCAAACAACAGGGCCTATGGTATGGGACCCTTATGTGCCTGCCCTCTAGCTCTCCCCCTTTGCCCACCACTCGCATGGACGCAGCTGATTTCTACCTCTCAGAGCCAGGACTCAGGTTACCTCCCTTGTGCCCAGGGTGGTCCTCTGACACACAGCAGTGCAGAGGTGGTCTCAAGGGCAGCCTCTCCCTCATCTTTTCCATGGCTTTAGCCCTGCCAGGACCTCTGAGGTGCATGTATGGGCCAGGGCCATGGGAAGCGCTGGTGCTTTCCTTGTGAGGCCAGCTCCCGGGGTGTTTGAGCTGGATAGAACTATAGGGTGAGCCAGGCAGATGGGGAACCAAGGGCCCAAGAAGGGCAGTGGCTTGTTTCGGGTACCCTAATCCCGCAGTCACTCCTGGGCTGAGCCACCTGGCCTGGTAGTGTTGGTGGGAGCTTCCTAAGACCTAACTCAGGCCAGGCCCTGTGCACCCCTGGACAGGGACTCTGCCTCAGATGAGTTCACTGTGTCACAAGTGGCCTGGGCCAGCCAGACAGATTACTCAGTGCTTCAGTTTCCTCATCTGTAACATGGGAAAGGCACCGTTGCCTCACAGTGTGCCTGGGAGGGCTGAACAAGGTGGCGGTCTCCATAGCTCACAGGCCTGGGTTCTGGCCTCAGTCATTGGCTCTGGTCTCAGCTTCCCATCTACAAGATGGGAAGGGCATCTAAGAAAGCTCTGTGGCTGTGTGGATGGGCCGAGCTGGCGGGGGTGGTGTGAGGGGAGTGCCCTGCACACCCATTCCCAGCTGTCCTCTGACCACCAAGCCTGGAGTGTGGGGAGAGCAGCACTCAGCCATGGGATCCATTTGGGGGGGGGGTCCCACCCGCCAGCAGATGTTCCCTGGATCAGGTACCCAGCCTGGCCAACGGCAGCATGGGGAAGCGTGCCTGGGCGCAGTGTGTGTGGTGCAGTCCTGCTGGGGCATGTTCCTGTCTGCTGCAGCCCAGAACCCTCCAGGAGGAACATGCGGGCTGCACCCGGATTAGGCCTCTTTCCAGGGTGGCATGTGAGGCTTTTTTCCTGCCCAGGAGTGGCTTGTCTGAGGGGATCCTAGGGGCTGGAGCGGCTTTGGGGCTGTGTGACCCCAGGCAAGGAGGTGCCTGCTCCTACCCCCAAGCCTATGATTTTATTACCCTGGACTAGGGTGAAATCCATTATAAGCCCACCCAACCCACACCATGTCTCCTCTGCCCTGTCATCCATGCCCTCCCTGAGCAGTCTTTGGCCTTGCTTGGATCTCTCCTAGGCCAGAGAGCTACTCCCTTTCAAGACCCCTGCCTGACCTTGGGTGGGTTGGGGAGGGGCACTGTCTTCACCTGGTGCTGATGCCACCTCCCCTTGGCTTACCCTGCATTGACTGTGTCCACTCCACCACCCAACACCACCCTTTGGAGACGCAGAGTTAAAGTGAACCCTGGGCCACTGTGGCGTGTCCCATACTGCCACTCTGGGTGGACCAGTGTCTGTCAGCCCCTGTCAGACTGAATGTCCAAGGGAAGGGGTTGTAGACCACCCCTGGCCTGACCTGTCCATATTTGCTTTGTGGCCTCCAGCCAGCCTTACTACTTCACTGGGCCTCAGTTTACCCAGTTACATGCTGGGCTCTCACCACCATGGTGCTTGCAAGAGGTTAGAGGAGCCGAGCTAAGAAGACCAAATGCAGATTTCAATATGTGAAGCTGATTGCGGCAAAAAGCACCAAATGGGTGTCACTGACCCCTCCTTCAAGAGCAGGACCCTTCATAGGTGCTGCTGTATTCAGGCAAGTGTGGTTCTCCTGAGAGATGAAGCCTGTTGTGCTGATGACTAAACTGGGCCTAGAGGATAGGTGTTTTGCTCAGGGTCACACAGTCTGAAGCAGGGTAAACAGGGAGCCCTCCCCTGCACCGAGGTTTGGGCTTTGGTGCCAGATAAGCAGTGGTGTCAGCAGGGGCCTGAGGCCTAGGAGGAACCCTGGCAGGCCTGCAAGGGCCAGCCCGGTGAGCTCACCATGCAGTGTGCAGACACGTCCCCAACAGGCTCCAGGCTGTCTCCCGTCACCCTGTGTCTGTGGATTCTTCTTGGTGGGGGTAGTAGCTGAGCTCTGCTCCTTGGCTGGCCTGGGAAGGTTCTGGACTGACTACCCCTGGCTTGCTGTGCGGCTTAGGCCGCTACATCCCTAGCTTTTCCAGATACTTCTTTTTTTTTTGTAGAGACAGAGTCTTACTTTATCACCCTTGGTAGAGTGCTATGGCGTCACACAGCAACCTCCAACTCCTGGGTTTAGGCGATTCTCTTGCCTCAGCCTCCCGAGTAGCTGGGACTATAAGGCGCCCACCACAACACCCGGCTATTTTTCTGTTTTGCAGTTCAGCTGAGGCCGGGTTTGAACCTGCCACTTTCGGTATATGGGGCCTGCGCCCTACTCACTGAGCCACAGGCGCCGCCCTCCAGATACTTCTTAGATCCAAGACTAGGCAGGGGTGGTGGCCTCTGAGGGTGGCGGGTGGGGCAACCCAGAGAGCTGGACTTGTGTCTGCATCAGCAGCGTCAGGCAACTGTGACCAGGCACAGTGACTCCTCCTTTGCTGCCCAGTAGATAGGGAGGGGACAGGGTGAGAGAGACAAAGCATGGGGATAACCAGGCCTCCATCGCCCTCTGCCTTCACCTCGTGCCTTCACTTCCCAAGTCCCCGCCCTGACTGCTAGGCTGGTGAGGTGTACCCTGACCTCTGGGGCCCCACCCTGGGCCAGATACAGTAGGAAGCCACCTGTTTGCAGGTATAGATGTGGTCAGGTGACACATGTGGGTTTGTGCTCTGTCTGGACCAACAGAAGTGGTGACAGCAAGGAGGCTAGCAAGGTCTATCCCAGCCCAGAGGTACAGGGCTGACTGATGCCCTCTGCCCTGGCTGTGGACATAGGTGGTTCCTCTCAGCATCCCCAGGTGTCCCATAAAGGCAGTGTGAAGCTGGCCCTGGCTTAGGAAGGCACTGACACAGGGCCTGCAGGCTGAGTCTGAGTTGGGGCAACAGCTAAACTTCAGGGCCAGAAGGCCCCCTAGTCCCTTACTTCTAGCTGCTGGGAGTGGGGCTAGGGTGGGCACCCACCAGAGGGTGATGGTGTGGGAGGGCTGTGTGTCCTGTTGGGGTACCATGTCCCCATGGCTATGCTGTCTAATAGGTCCCAGTCTCTCTTCCTGCTCACAGGTGATAGCTGTGGTCATGGACATGTTCACTGATGTGGACATCTTCAAGGACTTGTTGGATGCTGGCTTTAAGAGGAAGGTGGCTGTGTACATCATCGTGGACGAGAATAACATCAAACACTTCTTGCACATGTGTGGGCGGGCTCGCATGCACATGGGGCACCTCAAGGTGAGTAGGCTTCCTGCTTGTCTTGGCTGGAGGGCAAGGGTCATTCAGTCAGTCAAGAAACACATGAGAGCCCTGTGCCAGACACACAGAGTTCAATAATCCTAGAGCCTTTTGCTTGAATGCCCTGAAGGACAGGATACTACCTCTAATGGGCAGAGGTAAGATAAACGTTGATTAAGTGCCTGCCGACCAGACCAGGTGCTCACTCCAGGTGCTACATCACATGGTGCTTGAAAGCGGCGCCTGCCACACTGGTTGCTGCCTGTGTGCTTGCACACCTCTGGTGACAAGGCACTCTGTACCTCCTCAGGCAGCGCGAGGCTCATCTGAAGAGCTCCAACTCCTAGGAAGTCCTTTCTTGGATTAAGCCAAAATCTGTCTCCTTAGAATGTCCACCTGCTGGTTTTAGCACCTATTTCAGACAGAGGAAGCTCTGTGAGGCTGAGGTCAGGGAAGCCTTCCTTGATGATTACAGAATTGAGATGGATGTGAAATGCAAGAGCAAGGGTGTAAAGGACCTTCGGGGTAGGAGGGACACCAGGGAGCAGAAGTGGGGAGGAGAAGGCTGCCAGTGGGTCGGGGTGCTCTGGGTTTCTCAGCACTGCTTTGCTGTGTGTCCTGTACGTGTCATGGCCACTCTATCCAGGATTGCATTGGGCCAGTAGAGGAGCAGGTGAGCCAGTATGGCCATGCCCAAGTACTTAGATACCAGGGCATGTGGCACCTTGTGAGGGGGCAGGGGAGCCCTCCTTCCACCAGCTACCACTCGGCACCTGCCATGCAGACCATCTCCTGAGTGCGGCTCCGCTTGCATGTGAGCTAGTACTTGATAGGGTTAACATGTGCCAGGCCTGGGTACCTCACAGCGTTCACTCCCTGTACCCTTGTGACACTCCAGCGGGATAGGGCAATTGTCACCACTTTGCATGTGAAGAAATGGAGCCACATATCCAGGTGTCACTGCTAAGGGGGGTAGGGGCTCACACCTAATGTCTGACAAGTCAGAATTCTTCAAGCTTCAGGCTTCCAACAAAGATCCCAGGAGAAGGGGCAACACCAGGCTGGTTAACGAAGGGCTGGGCACTGTGCCTTTGTCAGCATTTGTAACATATCCACCTGCCTAAGTCCTTTCCAGTAGGTGGGAGCAGTCCAAGGTGAGTCTCTAGCTCTTGGGACATTTTTGTATGGTCTCCCTGGTAAGCTGACCCAAAGCCCAATGCCTGCCTACCTCACTACCTAACCTGTAATTAGCACTGGGGATCCACTGTTTTGGCTGATAGCTCATGCCCAAGAGACCCACCATGTGGCTACTTTTGAAATGTGACCACAGAAGCCCTGGGCCTGTAGCAGAAGATCAGGAGCCCTCAGGGCTGCCTGTCCCTTCCCTGCCTGGGGTTTGCCGCCACCATGCACCTGCCACACGTCCTCAGCATGAAGACTCAGAGGCGGAGTGAGCCTGTTGAGGCTGAGCAGGGACCCTAGGCTAGTGCTGGCTGCTCCAGAGGCCTTACTTCCTGCCCAGGGTCCTGAGGCTCCTCAAAAGACAGGCCCTGGCTTCCCTCTGCTTGGAGTTTGCTGAGCTTCCAGGAAGTGAGTGGCTGCAGGCTCCTTCCCCAGGGCTTTGTGGCAGCCTGAGGCCATCCGGATTAAGGTTCCCCCAGGATAGGTGGGGAAATTGAGGTTGGAGGGAGGCCGTGACTTGCCTAAAGCCATTCCTACCAAGTTAGGGACTGAACCTAAAAGCCAATAGAAGTCAGCTCTGATGAGGAGGGCACGGACCACTGGTGTGGACATCCTGGGCTGAGGCCACCCCTGCCAGTGCAGAATGCCCCCATATTGCCCACCAGTGTCCTGGCTGCCGACCCACTGTGGGACTTAGGTATGGGGTTCCTCTCTCTAGGCCTCCAGTACCATATGGCCATGTGGAGGCCTCGTGGTCATGTTTGAGAATAAAATGAAAGAAGATAATGGCTGTGAAGTGCTCTGCACCCCAGACCCTGGGCTGCAGCAGGAGGTTGGGGTGAGGCCTTCCCCACTCCACCCCAGCCCTTTGTCTGACCCATGACAACTTGGGCAGAGGAAGGGCAGCTCTCACTGCTGGTCCCTGACCCAGCCTGCCTTACCTGCTGCCTTCCTCTCTGGGGAAGGTGGCTGGGTCTGCAGGGAGACATACCCAGGAGCCAGATTTTCATGGGAAAGTGTGACCTGGTACCTCATTTTCACTGCTGAGACTGTCCCCTCTGCAGTCCTGGGCAGGTGGCCAGAGGCTCCTATGGGCCCAGCCCTGGCGAAGTGTCACCTCATTGAGGGCCTGCCTGCCCAACCTACCTCCCTGCCCGTAGGGTGGCTGAGCCCAGACCTGTCTTAGGAGCACTTCCTCTGCCATTAATTCCTGGGCCCGCCCTTGGCCATCTGCCGCCCCGCTCAGCTCTGCACCGACCTGCCCTAGATCCTTTGGGTCCAGGTGCAGATTGTGCCTGGCAGGGTCATCCTTGTGATCACAGAGGTATTGGGTGCCAGTCCACAGGCGATACCATGAGCCAAGTCCTTGCCTAGCCAAACATGCCTTGCCTGCATGGTGAGCTCAGGCAGAGTTGCTGAATCTTTCTGGGCCTCTGTTGTCTTGTCTGGCAAATGGGAATATCCTCATTTACTTGGCAGGGCTGCTGTGACAAGTGAAGACCATATGGAGAAGGAATCCCTTCCCATCCTGACTTTGGTTGAGGCAGGGCATAGCCCCCCTAAGACCCAGCCAAGTGACTTCCTTTTCCCTCTGCACTGATGCCTGCTGGGGCCCACTTTCACTCAGCCCCTACCCCTGGGCTTTGTGCCCACACCAGCACATCTGGGAAACGGCAACTGTGTTGCCTGGGCTGAGCACTCCTGGTCCCCAGGTGAGGTGGGAGCAGCGTGCACCAGCATCTCCCTAGGTGCAAAACTCCCAGCCGTCCCCCTGAGTGCCAACAAGCTCAGTTGACCCCAGATGGTCCTTCAGACAAAAGAGTGGGAATGATCACCCCGATAAAGATGGGGAGAAGACCTTGGGAAGAGACTCCAGCCTTTCACCCTGCTCCCCAGGGCCATAGGGCCATGCTGCATAACTTGCTGCATTTGGGTGGGTGGGTGATACAGGGGATGAACGGATGCCCCTGAGCCAATGACAGACAGGCCAGGCCTCAGCTTTGGACCAGAACTGTGAGGTACCTGTGATCTGAAAAGGAGGTCAGCTTTGTGTAGCCAAATAGGAAAACTCAGCAGCCCCTGGGACAAGCCGGGCCTATTTTTTGATGAACAAAGAAACATTAGCTGGGATGGCTGCAGGAAGGCACTTGGTGATGATGTGAGGACGAGTGGCAGCTCGACTGTCCTGCCAGACAGGACTGACCCAGCCCTCGGGGTGCCCAGGGCTTCCTCCCCTCCTGGGGACACCTGAGTTCTGCTTCTCTGCTCTGGGCTTAGGGTGTAGGGAGGATTCACAGGCAGGGGGTTCACCTGCCAGGGACATTTGGCAATGTATAGTGACTTTTTTTTTTGTAGAGACAGAGTCTCACTTTATCGCCTTCAATAGAGTGCCGTGGTGTCACACAGCTCACAGAAACCTCCAGCTCCTGGGTTTAGGTGATTTTCTAGCCTCAGCCTCCCAAGTAGCTGGGACTACAGGCATTCCGCCACATAGCCCTATTTTTTTGTTGCAGTTCAGCTGGGGCTCCGGGTTTGAATGCTCCACCTTCGGTATATGGGGCCGGCACCCTACTCAGCCACAGGTGCTGCCCTGTAGTGAAATTTTTATTTATTTATTTATTTATTTATTTATTGAGACAGAGCCTCAAGCTGTCACTCTGGATAGAGTGCTATGGCATCACAGCTCACAGCAACCTCCAATTCCTGGGCTCAAGCGAGTCTCTTGCCTCCACCTTCCAAGTAGCTGGGACTACAGGCACCCACCACAACGCCTGGCTATTTTTTGGTTGCAGCTGTCTTTGTTGTTTGGCGGGCCTGGGCTGGATTCCAACCCCCCAGCTCAGGTGTACGTGGCTGGCGCCTTAGCCACTTGAGCTACAGGCGCTGAGCCGCCCGGCCATTTTTTGGTTGTAGCCGTCATTGTTGTTTGGCAGACCCAGGCTGGATTCAAACCCACCAGCTCAGGTGTACGTGGCTGGTGCCTTAGTCCGTTGAGCCACAGGCACCGAGCCTGTAGTGACATTTTTAATTGTCATGACTCAGGAGATTACTCTCACTATCTAGTGGGTAAGAAGCCAAGGATGTTAAAAATCCTTCAATGCATGGGACAGGTCCCACAGCAAAGAATGACGTTGCCCACATTCTCAGTTATGCCATGGCTGAGCAGCCCTGTCCCTGGGGAAGAGCCACGAGCCCTACAGACAGGAAGGGCCCGGAGCCAGGCTGACTCAGTCCTGCCTCGTCCCTACCACCAGGCCCCCATCACAAATGCTGGGCCAAAGGCAGTTCTCAAATGGCTCTCTACACTGACTTCCCGACAGTGTCTGCCCCCATGCTTCACAGAATGAGAGCCCAGAGTGTCAGGGAACTGGGCTTCCACCTCCTACGTCCAGCTCTGTCTCCTGTGACCTCACTGTTTAGCTCAGGCCTGGTCAGGGTGCATCTTTGGGCGTCCTTGCTGCCCTTCCAGCCCAGGAGATGCCTGCAGGTCTGTGGGGAGGGTGGATAGTGAAGGAGCCACCAAGGTGTAGCTGGAGCCCTTGGGTCTGGGCTGGGTTGGCTGACAGGGGGCACGTGGGCAAGTCACTTCCTCTCCAGGTCCACCTGGCCTCCTTGAAGGGCTGCATCACTCCAGACCTTTTGTGATTCTCCACAGTCTGCTGTGCCACTTGAGCTCATGGCATGCCACTGAAGACCAGGTTCCTATCCTGAGTGGTCCCTCCCTGCACGTGGCTTCATTAGTCCTCAGAAAAACCCTGTAGCCCCAAGGTGAATAGGCCCATTTCACAGATGAGAAAACTGAGGCATGGAAAGGTCTAATTGGCATCCATTAGGCAGCAGGGCTGGAGCCATGTTTGACTGGAGCTCAAGAATACCTAGATCCACCCTGCTCCAGGGGTCCTGGACTCAGTCCCCTTTGCTCTCCACTGACTCAGCCTGGGTGCCAGCGGGCTTAATACAGAGTTGTGTCCTTGAGCACAAGAGGCCTGGGGTTTGGGGCCCGGTGCCGCAATTTGCCCTTGTGCTGGTGCCCATGGCCCCACCCACACACATGGGGCAGAAGCGCACCTGAGAACAGATGAGGCACCATCCAAGGTGCTCTTTGCCCTGGCTTGGCCTTGACATCCTTTCTTTTATATATGAGGAAACTGGGGGCCTAGAGGGTCCAAGGACTTGCCCAGGGCACTCCACTTGGGCCAGCATGGGTGTCCCTCCACCCCATCTACCTGTCCTCTACTAGGGGAGCTCCAGAAGCTCAGAGACAGTGTGACTTTGTGGGCTCCTCCGCCTCTGCTCATGCGGGCCTGGGCTCCTGAGACATTATCTCACCCAGGCCAGGCCCCGTAGGGTGGGGCCCACCCAGGAACAAGTCGGGGAGCAGGCCATGATACAGAGGGTGGGGGCCCTGCCACAAGCGCCCACCTGCTCCCAAGCCCCAGGGTGCAATGGGCCTAAGGGTTCCCCAGTGTGCAGATAGGGAGGACTGAGGCCCAGAATGGTCCAGAGACTAGCTTAGGGTCGCACAGCGAGCCAGTGGCAGAGCCCAGGAGGCTGAGTCACTCTAAGGTGTGAGTGGTGACTTTCTGAGCCCTTCATCAGGACAAGGCTTGGGGTGGATGGAGACAAATCTTGGTGAGAAGAGAGTTGAGGCACTGGCCTACCTCCCAGGCTGAGGAGGGGTCTGTGGTCTAGTCAGGAACCTGTGGAGGCCAAGGAGTGTGGCTGTGGGCAGCTCAGATGACAGGGAAGGCTCATGCCCCTTCCAAGAGCTCTGTCAGACTCATCTTAAGCATGTTCTGTGTTGGGCACCAAGTCACAGCACTAACTGTCCTGGGCCGAGGCCAGCTTCTTGCTGTGCCGGCTGTGTGCAGACAAGCAGTCCGAGAGCAGAGGCTCATCTGCTTCCTGGACTGGCACCCACGACCAGGCAGCTGTTCGCCCCACGGTGGGTGCTGTGTGAGTAGTCACCCAGGGACACACCTGCCAGCCTCTTTGGGTGCTCTCCTTGTGTGCCCCAGCCTTAGAGGTCTGTGACAGAAAGGATGGCCAGGTGGGAGCTGGAGTGGATGGCAGGAGGCCCCTTCGCCAATAGCAGCCTCTTCCTGTTCTCTAGCTCCTACCTCCCCTCATCTCACATGTCCCCCTTGGGGTGCTGGGAGAACCATTCTTGACAGGCAGATCTGGCCCCTCATGCAGCTCTTAGCCCTCCCTCAGCTCCCTACTGTCTCCTACTGTCCCTGGAGCCACGCCAGGCCATCTAGTAGGTGCGGGTCCTCAGTAGCCACCACCCAGCTCGTTCTGCAGGCTCCATCGCCCACCCTAGGTGCTTTCGTGTGCCAGGCCTTTGTGTCTCTTGTCTGGAATGCTCACAGTCCTCCCACGTTGACCCACGCTATCCTTTCCTGGGAGCCTCCCGGCCAGCCCCTGCGCCTGGGGCTGTTTCTCTGTGGTTGGGGCATTCCCAGTTGTTTTTGTTTACTCATCTGCTTCCCTCTGTCCTCCAAGGTGGGATCCTGGGGACTTGGGCAGGAGTTGATGAACAAGTGAGTAAGTGGGCAGTTGAAGTGGGTGAGGGGAACTCAGGTAAGTCACAGCTCAGACAAAGAACATGTCACAGCTGAGAACCTAAAGCTGGCACAGAACGAGTGAGACTCCCATCACAGGAGGCATGCACACAGCCCTGAGAATGCTATTGAGGGGATTCCTGCCCCTAGCAGGTGTCAAAATCCCTGGGGCTTGTGTTAAAACTTGAAAATCTCTGCTTGACCACAGGCCTCCTGAGTCAGACCCTGAGGGACCCAGGAACCTGTATTTCTAACACAGTGCTGACAGCACTGGGGCCAGATGAGCCCCAGGTCTCCTTCCCACCTGAGGTTCTTTTATTTTATTTATTTATTTATTTATTTATTGAGACAGAGTCTCAAGCTATCACCCTCGGTAGAGTGCTGTGGCGTCACAGCTCACAGCAACCTCCAACTCCTGGGCTTAGGCGATTGTCTTGCCTCAGCCTCCCAAGTAGCTGGGATTACAGGCACCCACCACAATGTCTGGCTATTTTTCTGTTTTGCAGTTTGGCCGAGGCTGGGTTTGAACCCGTCACCTTCAGTATATGGGGCCAGCACCCTACTCGCTGAGCCACAGGCGCTGCCCTCACCTGAGGTTCTTTTAATACTTTGGGGTGCCCTCCGCTGTCCCTCAGCAGCTGGATCTCAGCCAGGCTTGCCTGCCCTTCCTGGGGTCTGCCATGTCCAGCATGGTCCCTCCTGTGTGCCCCTCTCCCCAGCAGAGCCCTCCTCCTACAACGCCAAGCCCTGGGCAACTCCAGAGCCTCCACTGGGGTCCTGCTGTGCTCTTCCATGCCTGGGAGAGCCCTGTCCTCTCTCTGGGTCATAGGGCCTGTTGCCATGATTTCCAGAGGCTTCCCACTTGCTTCTGGGCCAGACAGTGCAAGCTTGGCGAGGAATTGAATCTGACCATTTACTGAACCTGTCCTGGTGCCTGGCAGTGTCCTGGCCATGGGGAGGGAGAAGAGTTTTCTGTGAGTCCTCAGAGAGCAGAACCCGGCAGGGATAAGAAGACCAGTGTCAAGAAGAACGTGAGAAAGGCCAGGCCAGCCACGCATCCAGCAAGGCCACATACTTGTCAAGGCATAGGGCCCAGACTCCTAAGAACAGTTGTCCTTCTTCCCTTCCTGACCCTATTCCTCAGCCTCATAGCTCCCTAGTCTCCCAGCCATACATGGGACATTTCTGGGGTTTTTTGTTTTTTGTTTTGAGACATAGTCTTACTGTGTTGCCCTCAGTAGAGCGCTGTGACATCACAGCTCACAGCAACCTCAAACTCTTGGGCTTAAGCAATTCTCTTTTGCCTCAGCTTCCCAAGTAGCTGGGAGTACAGGCGCCTGCCACAATGCCCGACTATTTTTTTGTTATAGTTGTCATTGTTGTTTAGCAGGCCCGGGCCAGGTTTGAACCTGCCAACCCTAGTGTATGTGGCTGTTGCCCTAACCACTGAGCTATGGGCACTGAGCCCATGGGACAGTTCTTTCTTTCTTTCTTTTTTTTTTTTTTTTGAGACAGAACCTCAAGCTGTCACCTTGGGTAGAGTGCTATGGCATCACAGCTCACAGCAACCTCCAACTCTTGAGCTCAAGTGATTCTCCTGCCTCTGTCTCCAAGTAGCTAGGACCACAGGCACCTGACACAACGCCTGGCTATTTTTTGGTTGCAGCTGTCGTTTGGTTGACCAGGGCTGGATTCGAACCCTCCAGCTCAGGTGTATGTGGCTGGCGCCTTAGCTGCTTAAGCCACGGGTGCTGAGCCCCATGGGACATTTCTAAAGCATATGCCCATTACTCTTCCATTAAGGACCCTGCCACAGCCTCAGCTACCACCCAGGCATTTCCTAGTGGCCTGGCCACAAAAGTCTTGTCTTGCTCAGCACTGTTCTTCAGATAACTTTGGGGCCAAGGCCAAGACCATCTTGCCCTATACCCAAAGGACCCTCAGCAGTCCTTTGTTTCTCTGGGGCTTCGCGTCCCTCCTTCCCAGGCCCTTCAGTCCCTCACATGCCATCACCTCTTTCCAGGCCTTCACCCTTTTCCTTGCTACCCTGCTCCTCTGAAGCCCTTCCTGAGCCCCAGGCAGTTGGTCAGTGCTGTGGTCATGTAATTTTGTCTCCCGGTCCCCAACACAGAATCTCAGAGTACGGAGCAGCGGGGGAACCGAGTTCTTCACACGGTCGGCAACCAAGTTCAAGGGTGCCCTGGCCCAGAAGTTCATGTTTGTGGATGGAGACCGGGCCGTGTGTGGCTCTTACAGGTGACTGGCTTTCTGGGGGCTGGGAGGAGAGGCGCCTCTAGTTCCCAGCTGGTTTCTGCCCTTAATCCTGACTTAAGACACCCTGGTTATTCCGGTTCATTGGTCTCAAAACTGCTGAGGATGTGTTTGTGGGGCTGGGGAACGCCCGTCCTTCTGTCTCTGAAGACAGGCAAAGGAGGGCGTTTGTCCGAAGACTCTGTTCCAGCCTGGAGGTGGGGTGTGGGGCAGGCCTGGCTGTGCCTTTGTTAGCCCACAAGGTGATCATTCTGAAAGCTGTCCTGGGGATGGCTCTGCAAGCACCCACACACGGGGCAGTGGGCGAGAGCTGCCCACAGTCGGTGATGATGGCACCAGGCACCTTGTGCTACACCTCCAGCATCTGGAGCAGCACTGGGCCGCTGTGCAGAGCTGGGAGTGGGCTCTGAGCAAGGGCCTGCCTCCGCACTGTGCCCTGCCCTCTGCCCCACTGGTTTCTGGTCCCAGGTCCTGCAGCCACTGCCTGAGGCACCCTAGCTGGGTCCAAGTCAGGTTGCAGGTCCCTCGGTCCTGACCAGTGCCCCTCCCCCTCCCTCTACGTTGCAGCTTTACATGGTCAGCCGCGAGGACAGACCGCAACGTGATCTCTGTGCTGTCCGGCCAGGTGGTGGAGGTGTTTGACCGGCAGTTCCAGGAGCTGTACCTCATGTCACACGGCGTCAGCCTCAAGGACGTCCCCATGGAGAAGGAGCCCGAGCCTGAGCCTATTGTGCTGCCCTCCGTGGTCCCCTTGGTGCCTACAGGTACCACAGCCAAAAAGCTTGTCAACCCCAAGTATGCGCTGGTCAAGGCCAAGAGCGCTGAAGAGATTGCCAAGACCTCTTCTGACAAGCAAGAGGCTAAGAGGCCCCCAGGGCTGCGGGGTGCGGTGCTGGCCGAAGGGTTGGGGGACCTTCCTGAGCCACCGCCCATCCACCCCGGGCTGCTCCACCTGGAGAGGGCTGACATGTTTGAGTATCTGCCCACATGGGTAGAGCCTGATCCCGAGCCTGGCAGTGACATCCTGGGCTACATCAATATCATTGACCCCAACATCTGGAATCCCCAGCCCAGTCAGATGAACCGCATCAAGATCCGAGATACATCCCAGGCCAGCGCCCAGCACCAGCTGTGGAGGCAGAGCCAGGACCACAGCGCCCACCCTGAGCCTCACCCACCATCAGGGCCTGGTGCTCTCCAGGACAGCGTCCCAGCCCAGAACGGCCTCCCCCAGAGGAACCCTGAGCCACTGACCCCTGTGCCCAAGCCACGGACAGTCCCTGTGGCAGACCTGCTGGCCCAGGATGATAGCAGTGATGGCTGGGCCCTGGGGACCCCCTCAGAGGAGGCACCCCAGAATGGGACAGGCCATAGGCTGCCCAGGATGGCTGGCCCAGGCCACATCCCACTCCAGCGGCAGCTGTCAGTGACCCAGGATGACCCCGATGGCCTGGGTGCAGGGATCCCAAATGGGCTAGACGGGGAAGAGGAGGAAGACGACGACGACTATGTGACCCTCAGTGACCAGGACAGCCTCTCCGGCAGCTCTAGCCGTGGCCCTGGCCTCTGGCAGCCCTCAGCGGCCTCCTCTCCCGTGTCAGACGAGTACTTCGAGGTGAGGGAGCACTCAGTCCCTCTCCGGAGGCGCCACTCAGAGCAGGTGGCCAATGGGCCAGCCCAGCCGCCCCGCCGACAGCTGGGTGCCCCCCACATTACCCGAGGGACCTTTGGTGGACCTCTGGGTGGCTCCCTGTGGGCCCAGGGTCAGGGAAAAGAAGAGGTGGATGTGCCAAGGAAGATGCAGGCCCAGCGCCCCTCGGACAAGGAGGAACAGGTGGGTTGGGGCCCTGTAAGTCCCTCCCCACACTCTGCCTGAGAGCCTGGAGCTGCCATCTTCAGGTCTCCCACATCCCTGGCTCTGGTGGCTTTCTTGTTATAGATGGGGAAACTGAACAGGCAGGGTGGCTGGTGACCCCTAGTGCCATGTGGCAGACCATTGCCGATGCTGGAGACTCCTGGTCACAGAGTCGCCAGCAGGCAACCTAAGGAAAGGCACATTTTCCCCCAAAGGTCTCAAATAACTGTCGTTATAGGGTCTTGATGCCACCTGCCAGGAGGCTAATACGGTCCCCTAGTTCACAGACAAGGAAATGGCGGGGCACAGAGATATTTCTCTACAGCTTTGAGGTCACACAGCAGTTAGCAGTTACTGGTCTGGACCTTGTGGCAGCCCCTGTGGGCCAGTGCCTTAGACTATGGCCCTGGGGACCACTCTCCTCTGCACTTGCCCTGCATGCTGGGAAACAGCTAGTGTGCCCCCCAGCCTCTCCTCCTGTTGACCTTTGTAGCGCGAAGCGCCCACCCTACCTGGGAACAGTGCCCGGCTAATCATGCCTGGCATGATGATCACGCCCATGGGGAGCATCTTCAGGTAGCTGGCGAGGATGGAGCCCGCCCTGGCGTGGTTCAGGTCCCGGGCAGACAGTGACCGCTGCACGATGACCTGGGGTGGGGTGAGAGGTGAGTGAGTTCCAGCTCTAGGGAACACCCGTGTAGGATTAGGCCCCCATGGACCTCAGGGAGTAGTGCGAGACACAGCACTGTCTCCTTATCCCCAACAGCCACACTCCGGGCTGCAGTACCTGATGGCCTCCCACCGGGAGCACTGTCCCAGCGGGCCGAGCATCCAGAGCCAAGGATACGTGTTCCCTTCTGTCTGTAGGGAAGTGTGGATCCTGCCCTTGGCAGCTGTCAGAGCTGGAGGAGACCTAGGTGGGATGGTACCAGGGCCACCACACTCCTACCCTCATCTCCTGGACCCTCAGGAGAGTGGCCAGCACATTCGTGGTACTGGGAGCTGTGTTTGTGTGGCTGGCGGGGATCAGGGGTTTCAGAGCTGGGGTTTGGGGAAATTTGCAGATCAACAGACAGAGCTGGCTGTTCTGAGCGCCTTACGCAAATCCTTTCCAGATCTGCAAAATAGGAGGAGGAGGTAGTGGTAATGTGCACTGATGACCTGGGGTGGGGTGAGAGGTGAGTTCCAGCCCTAAGGTGTTTGAGATTCCTCCCAACTCTGTGATTCTACTTAAGAAAAAAAGATGTAACTCTGTAAATGGCTTTATAGAGATGTAAGTCACAGGCTGCAGGGCGCCCCTTATAGTACCTTCAGTAGCCTTACTGTAGCCTTCAGTATGTTCACAGGGTTCTGACATGGAAATATTATTTTTCTTTCCTTTTCTTTCTTTTTTTTTTTTTTTTGAAGACAGAGTCTCTATTTATTTATTTATTTTTGAGACAGAGCCTCAAGCTGTCACCCTGGATAGAGTGCTATGGCATCACAGCTCACAGCAACCTCCAATTCTTGGGCTCAAGCGAGTCTCTTGCCTCCGCCTCCCAAGTAGCTAGGACCACAGGTGCCCGCCACAAGGCTTGGCCTTTTTTTGGTTGCAGCCATCATTGTTGTTTGGTGGGCCCGGGCTGGATTCGAACCTGCCAGCTCAGGTGTACGTGGCTGGCACCTTAGCCCATTGAGCCACAGGCACCGAGCCGACCGGTTGGGTCTTTAATGCAGTGGTTCTCAACCTGTGGGTCGCAACCCACAGGAACTATATTAAAGGGCCACAGCATTAGGAAGGTTGAGAACCACTGCATTCTGCTTTAGTGTGTGGTCCAAGACAACTCTTGGTATTATTTTTCCAGTGTGTGGCAGAGAAAAAAAGATATGGGACACCCCTGATCTACACCCTTCCCCTCAACTGTCCTGTGATTGCAGAAGCCTTGCCTTGGTTCTCGTGGGAGAGAAGCACTCCCCTAAAACCTACACTGTGTCTTCTGCTGTGGACAAGGGTGTCTGTGTCCACATTTCCTTCTGTGGGTGGAGAAGTTGAGGTTTAGAGTCTCCATGCGCCCTGAGGTCTGCCAGCCCCTGACCCAGCAGGGCAGGGTCCCCCACTTCCCCTTGATGTCAGCAGGGCACTGTGTCCCTAGTGCCTCTCAGTATTGGCCTGGCCTCCTGCCTGGGAGGCCAGCACCTGCCCCGCAAGCTGGGTCGTTTCTTATCCTGAACTACCTTCTTCTCACCTACAAATGGGTTGTACCACCACCTGCAGGGGTGCTGCAAGGACTGAGTGAGGCCACCAGTGTAGCTGGCCAAGCCTATGCCTGGCTCATCAAGGGCCTTCAGCAATGAGCTCCCTTCCTCAGTGAGATTTAGGGTGTGACCATCAGGGTCATCCATGGCTGACCACAAAAAGTTATGGTCACTGTTACGACTGAGGCTGCTGCTGATGACTAGAAAGGAAGATGCAGCCGGCACAGTGGCTCCCGCCTGTAATCCCAGCACTCTGGGAAGCTGAGGCAGGTAGATTGCTTCCGCTCAGGAATTCGAGACTAGCCTGAGCAAGAGCGAGACCCCCATCTCTAAAAATAGAAAAACTAGCCAGGTATTGTGAATGCCTGTAGTCCAAACTGCTCAGGAGGCTGAGGCAAGAGGATCACTCGAGCCCACGCGTTTGAGGTTGTTTTGAGCTTTGACTCCACCCAGGGCAACAGAGTGAGACTTTGCCTCATAAGAGAATTGCTTAAGCCCAAGAGTTGGGGGTTGCTGTGAGCTGTGATGTCACGGCACTCTACCCAAGGCAACAGCTTGAGGCTCTGTCTTAAAAAGGAAAAAAAAAGGGAAGATACCCTGTCTCGAGCTCCAGCATCAGCAGGTGACAGGAGCTGGCAGGACTCCAGGTGGCCTTCCAGGTAGACAGGGCACTGAGGCCGGGGAGGGTAGTGGCAGAGCTCGGGAGCCCAGGCCAGGGCTCTGCCCATGTGGCCCTCTGTCATTTATTTATTAGTGGCCTTGTTTGTTTCTCACTACAAAAAGCACCACCTGCTCACTGTGGATGTGCCAGAAGACAGTGAAAAGTATAAAGAAGAAGACAAGAAGCCCACGTGGTCTGGGCACACAGAACTGCTGCCTCCCTTCAGACTAGCCCATGGGCATCTTTGAGGGCTACCCTGGCCATGGAGCTGAGTGGAGTCAGACCTCGGGAGGCCAGAAAGTCCCCAGGCCCTAGTGAGGGCCACAGAGACTGGGCAACCTTGAGCAGGACCAGTGTCAGGGTTGTTGGGGGATCGGGACCAAGGCCCAGGCAGACCCAGCTGGAGGGAGGACCAGGAGGTAGGCAGTAGTCCGGGCTGTGGGCCTGAGTGCCACTGGTGCTCCGGACCACATGGGGTCAGCAGTGTCCCTTGTTCACCGCCCTATGTGACTTCCCTGGACTTTGGGCTCCTTATCTGTGCAGTGGGGACTGTCCAGGTCTGAACCCAAGACCAAGACATGTGCTGACTTGTTTGGCCTTCGTGGGAAAATCTCCTGAATGGTGTTCTACCCAGAGTGCTCATGCCATGCTGGGCCATGCCATGTGGGGAGGAGGTGGGAGGTGGCCGCCAGCCCCTCGCCCACCTCAGCCCCCCATAGGAGCTGGGCAGACACCTGCTGAGAGCTCACATATTCCCTGGAAAGCCCACGCATTAGGCCAGCTGATATGGAAATCTCCAGGGCATGTTTGTCAGAGTGGAAGGAGCTTGCTCAAGTGCCACGTTAAGTTGACAAGTTCCCTGGACTTCTGACACCTCCCGGGCTGGATCACTTCCCCCTGTTGGAACCCAGCATCTTTGATCAGATGCTGACTGAGCTCCTGCTGCTCAGGAGAGGAAGAGCTGCATCAGAGCCCAGACACGTCTCCTCTCTGGGTTTGAACCTAGTTCTGTCTCTGGGCCTGTGTTCTAGCGTGTGAATGGGCTAGCTGGGACTACTCTCAGGGGAGCCCGTGTGCAAGAGGCTTGTGGGAACCGTGTCATCACTCATCCCACAATGGCTGGTCGGGGCCTGCTGGCCTAGCTGTTTCTTCCCGTGGAGAGGCCCCCAGGAGGTGTGGAGGCACAGACATTCAGGGCCTGTGCCCCCCGAGACTCTGCAGCTTCACTGGGGCCTCCCTTCTGCGTGCTACTCAGACTGCTCAAGGCCTCGGGACACTGTCTGCTTCTGCCCAGAGAGGGCAAGTGCTTAGCTGAGGTCACCTTGGAGGGCTGATGGCAGGGGCAGGACCTGAGTCACACCCCACACTCAGCAGAAGTCCCAGTTCTGCCTCTCACAACCCCCGGTCTTTTTCCAACCATGCACAGCACCATTTACAGGTAGAGGAGGCTGGGTCCGGGGTGGTGAGGAAGAGCTGCAAGAACTCATCACAGCTACAAGGGGCAGGATTACTCCCATGTGACTTGAGGAAACTGAGGCATAGAATGGTCAAATCATCTGGTAAGTGGCAGAGCCAGGTGAGCTCTGCAATGCCCCAGGCTCGGGTCCTCACTCTGCTTTCTCTCTCTCCCAGGGCCAGCAGTTCCACCACTGTAGGGCCCCTGCCTCTGGGACCAGGAGTAAAGGTGGCTTCCAGGGAGCCCTCCAGTTCCTCCCTGCTGGTAATGGCGCCCAGAGTTCTACCAGGAAAGCAGGCCCAGCTTCAGCGGGTCCCCACCACTGGCAGGCCAAGGGTGGCCCAATACCCCGTGTGCTGTCAGGCCTTGCAAGTCCAAGGCTGGCCCGAAATGCTCGCCCCCTGGCTGACGGCCCGGCCACCGAGGAGCATCCCAGTCCCTTGGGAATCCCATACTCCAAACTGTCTCAGTCGAAGCACCTAAAAGCCAGGACAGGCGGCAGCCAATGGGTTTCATCTGATTCTAAAAGGAGGGCTCAGGCCCGCCAGGACCGCAAGGACCCCTAGCAGCCTGTCTCAGCCTGGCGCCACACCCTCCCAGGCCTCCGCCCAGCCCAGACTCATAATCTGGGAAGCAGATGGGCCACCTACACCTGCCACATCCCAGGATGCCAGGAAGACGGCGAGCAGGTGATGTTGGCACTCACCTGGTCAGTGCACCAGTACCAGGTGGCCATGATGGTCAGGCCAAAAGTCATCCCAGTCCACGGCAGGTCCCCTGTGTGGGGGTCTCGGAACATATGCATGGCGTCTGCCCTTGGCAGGTGGCAGGTGGTATTGGCGATGGTCCTGGAGGGAATGGCCCGGGCATAGGCTGCCTCCAGCTGCCCATAACCACCGATCTGGTTGAAAGCTGGAGGGATTCGGGTGGGACAAACACAGTTTGGTGGTTGGGGGACCTGAGTCCCTGGGCTCCCACTGCTCTCATCTCACAAGTAACTTCCTGACATGTCAAACTTGAGTCTTTCTCATCTCGTCTTTCCAGTATTAGGAAAGGTGTGGAGGTTAGAGGGTTTTTTAAAAAGAGGGTGAGTCTGAATAACTATTTTATTTGTATTTAAAATAATACTATTAAAAGAGCATTTTGCACGTGGACACCCAGTAACCTGGTGCCCAATAGGGTCCCTGCTGGCCTTTGGATGCCTGTTGGCCTCCAGCAAGCAAAAATGTTTTTTTCCTCAGGTTTAAGGACTTTCCTGAGGCATCTGAAGTGTTAAAGTCTTGACCTGGGGCACCCAAAGGCAAAGCTAAGGATGACCACAACCCCGTCCCCAGGAGCCACAGAGGTTCAGAGAGGGGCAGGGGCTCCAGCAAGGACACACAGCCCTTCGGGTAGGGTCAGGCCAGGGCTGTCTTACGTCCAGGCCACATTTGCCTCTTACTGTTCCCAGTCTACCTCGGGGTCAGGGCCCTGTGTGGTCAAGCCCTGGCCCATTCATGGCTTTTGCTGTGTCTGGTCTCTCCCCTCCCATCCAGACTGGACCTGGTTGCCTGGATCTCTGTCATGCAGTGGGCTCCAACAACACAGCACTCCTGGTCTCAGAGGGAGAATCCTAGAGAGGCGGGAGAAGCCCTGTCCCTGCCCCAGGTCCCGCTCCCCAGCCCCCCTGCCTTCCTAGGCTAGGGTATATGCTCAGACCAGGATCCTTGGGCTCAGAGCAAACAAACACTACACGGCCTTAGTCTGAGTCTGGAGGAGTCGTTAAAGGTCTATTCACTGACCCTGGGGTCCTCCTGGCTCTGTCTGATACTTCCAGCGACAAGGAACTCACTACTTATGTAGCAGCCCCACAAGCTTCCTGTACGTCCCAGACTAACCCGGTTCATCTGAGCTCTCTTCTCCCACCCCCACCCCTCTTTGTCCAATAGGAGGCGGCATCACCTCTTGGATTTTGTACATGATGTTAAACAATTGGAGCAGATACCAGGCAGCTCCGCAGTCTCCTAATTGTGTTCTACACACCTGCCTGCAGCTCCACCTCATGGTCAGGTGCTGAGCCAGACTGGGCACAACCAGCCCAATGTTTCTGAGCCCAGGTTCTGGGGCTTTGCCAGACCCAGAGCTGACCTGGGGCTGGTGACAGCTGTGGCAGCCCCCGCCATCCAGAGGAGGCCAGCAGGGGCTGATGCTAGTGGTCTGACCTCCCAACTGCCCCCTCAGCATGAGCCCTGCTGCCTGTGGGTAGGGCCAATCCCCAGGGCAGCCTGGCCACAGCTCAGAGCCTTCAGTCCTCACCTTTGACTGTCAGAATGACAGCCCCTACCACCATGATGAGCGTCTGCAGGGCATCCGTGTAGATCACAGCAGCTAGGCCCCCTGAGAGTGGAAACAAGCTCGCTAGAGAGGGGCCTGGCCTGGGGAGGACAGATGCAGGAAGGAGCTTCCAGAGCTCCTCCAAGGTGGCCGTCCCATGTGCACAGCGCTGCCCTTTACAGACAGGTGAGCTGGGGCACAGCCAGGCTCTAGGCTCCCCTGACTCCATCTGGCCTCTCGGCAGGCTACTCCCCAGTCTATAGGTGGCACTCTGCCTCCTGTGCCCATCCCTGGCTGCCCTCCCTGCTGCAGACTGTACCTGCAATGGTGTACAGGGCCGTGATGACCAGCGTGAGGGTGGTGGAGAGGTAGAAGTTCCAGCCCAGGCAGATGTGCACAAAGAGAGCCCCGGCGTACAGGTCCAGCTATGGAGGAAGGGAGTCTTGAGTGGCTGTCGCTGCTAGAGCCAGGACTCCAAGGGCCTCTCTGGCCTCAGTGCCCTTCACCCATCTGCACCGTGGGGGGACTGTTATGAGGGTGGAGGAAGAACTGGCTATGGACAACCCAGATGTACAGGGGATGTTACTGTTGCCAATAAACTCAAACTGGCCACTGCCCACCGAGAGCAGCATGTTACTGAATCAGGCCCCTGCCCAGGAGAACCCTGACCCCTGGTTCCCAGGAGCACTCTGATGAGGGGTCTTCTGGGAGGAGTTCATGAGGGTATCCATGGAGACTGGTACTGTGCCTACCAGGCAGATTGGGAGGGCAGAGGGCCAGGTTGAGCCCAGGGCTGGACTAGACACAGCCCTGCCGTCCCAGAATGAGGGGCCACATGTGGGGCAGCAGCCCTTATCTGGGGACTTACAGCCCATGGTCCCAGTGGGAAGGTACGTCTCTACCCTATAGGACCCAAGCTGGGTAACAGGCTCCATCCCCAAGTCTCCAAATCTGCCATTCATTCTGTGTCGGCTCTGTAGAGGGCATATAACCTGAAACATAACCTCTGGGGCCCAGCTGTGGGTCACAGAGCCCGCTAGCTGGTAGGGGGGGACACACGGGCCCCTTCGAGCTTCCCTAGGGCCTGGCCTAACTTGGAGCAGACCAGCCCTGCCTGCTGCCAGGCTCCAGCAACCCCACCTGCCAGTCCCAGCCCCAGGGACACGGCCCAGACTATGGGCTCTGACTCCAAGGTCTGCACCCTCCCTGCAGGTGCCAACCCTCCCAACTGTCTCTTGGAGAGACAATTTGGAAACTCTAATCAGGTACTCTCAGGAGAACTCTGGCCCCTCGCTGCAGCTGTTTGTGTGTGTGTGCGTGCAAGCGGTGGTGGTTCATGGAGAGGTGGGGAGTTGGTGTCCCCCCAGCTGCAACAGAGAAGCCCAGAGGTGCTGAATAGCAGAGCAGAAAGGACTCTTCACACATACACACCCCCCACCATCAAGTGGGGAGAAACTGAGTGCCAGGAGGGGACGGGACTTCCCCAAAGTCAGGCCCTGGTAGATAGCAGAGTTGGAATTGCCAGGAGAGGACAAGCCGGGGTTGGGGGGACAGGAGGCCTCTAGAAAGCTTGTAGCAGCTGCTGCTCAGGACTCCTCCCTGGACCCCCAGGTTTCCTCCTCTAGGACAGAGCCCAGTCTGTGCCCAGCCTTCAGGCTCAGCCTGCTCCAAACTGACCCCTCATTCCCCACCCAGCATGTTGCTGCCTCCAGGTCTCCCCATTCTCTGCCTCCCATCTTCCAGAACCCACCCATCTCAGAGTATACCAGAGCCCTCTGTTCCTTGGGGACGGATAAAACCCCCCTTTCATGTCAGGAATCCCCCGAGAGTGACGAGGGGTCTCCCAGGGCAGAAGCAGCTCAGGCAAAGGTGGGGGGTGGGGGGGACTATTCCTGCTGTCTTCCCTGTATGCTGGACCTGCCATGGTATCCCACCTACCAGGGAGTCCCTCTCTGACCCTCCTTCTACAGCCCAGGCTCTCTTCCCTGTGGTAGAAGCCAAGGGTTGCACAACCCTGGGTCTGTGTCCTTGATCTGCCATGTCCTGGCCATGCGGCTTTGAGCTTCACCTCCTGAGTCTCAGTGGCCCTTATCTGTAATATGGGGCACAGATGGAAAAGGAACACAGTTGTTTCTGCCTGCTAGGCTTTCTGTCCTCCACTTCCTCCCAGGCAAGACTCTTGGGAAGGTCTGGGGATCACTGAGATAACTAACTATCTGGGCCCCTCTCCCTGGTGGCTAGGAGCAGCTGCAGAGTGTAACTCACCGTCCTGAAGGTTCAGACGGGAGGCCCAGGCCAAGGAGCAAGGGAACTTGCCCATGGAGGCAAAAGGTCTGTACCAGGGAACTGCATCTCCCAAGGAAAGGCCACTCTCAAGGGCATAAAGCAAGCCAGGCCCTCACTCCAGGCCACCAGCAAGCAGAGCCAGACCCACTGGTCACCCACAGCTCAGAAAACTGCTGCTGCCTTGCTCAGGCTGCTGTCCAGAGGCACTGCGGGCTCCTGTGAGGTGGCCCCACACTCGTCCACCACTGTCTTTACCCTTGCAGGACTCCCATGAGCCTTCCTCTCCTCTTGTACCCAGAAACCCCGCTGCCCTTCAGGGCCCAGTCTGTCCTCCAGGACACCTGCTGACCTGGGTGCTCACATGCAGAGTCTCAGGCCGTGCTCGCGGCCTCCACTCCACAGAGCGGGGGACACCTGAGCTGTCCTTGAGGATGAGTTCAGAATTTCCCGCTCACACTCTTCCTCTCTCTCTCCTACGTTTCCTGAGCACCACCCCACCAATGACCTCTCTGGAAGCCAAGGATACAGAAACGACTTAATACCTAACTCAGGGCGGTGCCTGTGGCTCAGTGGGTAGGGCACCAGCCCCACATACCAAGGGTGGCGAGTTCAAACCCAGCCAAACTGCAACAAAAAAATAGACGGGCGTTGTGGCGGGCACCTGTAGTCCCAGCTACTCGGGAGGCTGATGCAGGAGAATCGCCTAAGCCCAGGAGTTGGAGGTTGCTGAGCTATTACGCCACGGCACTCTACCGAGGGTGATAAAGTGAGACTATGTCTCCACAAAAAAAAAAAAACCTGGCCCAACCCACCAGGGGACTCATACTGCAACAGGACGCAGATTGATAATCGGAATGAATAAGCAATGGACCCCAGAAGAGGACGTTGACGGGGCTGGCTTTAATGGAGATAGGGACAATGATGGGGAGGAGCAAATGCCAAGGATAGAGGTGGGGAGGTGTGGAGTGTGTCTGGGGTGGCTGGGCCAGGAACCTAGGCTTTAGGGGTCACTGTGTCAGATACTTCCAGAACCAGTAGGGGAGTAATGTGAAGAAAAGCTGAGAGTAAGGCGATAGGGAGTGGTGGGGACTGAGGCATTCTCACTAGATGGGCTCCTATACCATGTTGGCTTTGGGGCTACCACATTCCAACTCTGCCCTTCCGTGAGAGATGAGATCAGGGAACTCTGATGTGAGAGGCTGAAGTGGCCAAAGGTCACAGGGGACTGTGAGCACGACATGGTCAGTGCTCTCTGGAACCTCTGGGGAGTAGACTAGGGGGACAGAGATGAGAGGAGGGAGGCTGGGCCATGGGCATAGGGTACTTCCTCTCTCAGTTTCCTCCTGCTGACACCACCACGGCAGAGTTTGTGTCTCACGCTCGAAACATGCTTAGAGAGGGTGGCTTGGATGGGACCTCCCAAATGGCTGCGGGAAGACCCCAATAAAAGTGAGAGGATCTGAGGCTCAGCGCCTGTGGTTCAACGGGCTAAGGCGCCAGCCATGTACATCTGAGCTGACAGGTTCGAATCCAGCCCTGGCCCGCCAAACAACAATGACAGCTGCAACCAAAAAATGGCCAGACGTTGTGGCCGGCGCCTTTAGTCCCATCTACTTGGGAGGTGGAGGCAAGAGACTCACTTGAGCCCAGGAATTGGAGGTTGCTGTGAGCTGTGATGCCACGGCACTCTATCCAGGGTGACAGCTTGAGGCTCTGTCTCAAAAAAAAAAAA
>CAUYON010155897.1:0-31910 GCA_963573935.1 Arctocebus calabarensis
ATGTGTGTTCCTCGACCTTGTCTCTTGGCTCAGCTCCAAACCGTTGGCTTTCTCGCCAAATTTCTGTCCTTTAACTCTCCTTCTGGACAGGAGCATCTGCAGAAAGCTGGCTACAGACCGCCATCTTGGCTCCTCCCCCCCGATCAAGGGTATCTTGACTACTTCATCAGTAGTGCCCAGAAGCTGTGAATGGTGGTGGACTCTGTAGCCAATTGCCCCAGGATAAGGCTTAACATTACTCACTGCTGGTTGTATGACATTTAAAATGTTATTTTACCATACTTGGATTCAGTTTTTTCTTTTTTTTTTCCTGTTTTCAAAACAATTTTAAACACAAGAAGTATACATTTTCTTTCCCAATCATTTGATGCATACCCATGGCTTTTCTTAGGGAATAGGCTTGCACTTTGGGTTTCCGGCTTCTCTTTCTTGCTGAAGCCAAACACACACCATTTACAATTTCCTACGGTGGCTTCACTTTTAGAAAATCACTGCTGGGCAGTGCCTGTGGCTGGGTGAGTAGGGCACCGGCCCCATATGCTGAAGGTGGCGGGTTCAAACCCTGCCTCAGCCGAACTGCCAAACAAACAAACAAACAAACAAAAATAGCCAGGCATTGTGGCGGGCACCTGTAGTCCCAGCTATGCTGGAGGCTGAGGCAAGAGAATCACCTAAGTCCAGGAGTTGGAGGTTGCTGTGAGCTGTGTGAAGCCACGGCACTCTACAGAGGGCGATAAAGTGAGACTCTGACTCTACAAAAAAAAAAAGAAAGAAAGAAAGAAAGAAAACCACTGCTGGCTTCAGTGTTTTCGTCTGTAAATTAGAGAAAATAATAATAACAGCTAACTCAGAAGATTGTTGCAAAGATTAAATGAATGATACACATAAAGGGCAATGCATGAAGTGTTCATTTTCTATCACTGTTCTATCATTATTAACATCTGTACAAGGGATCATCACATTGAGAATCAATATTCACATGGACAGGGCATCTTCCCTGGGAGTTTGAAGACATTATAGCAATGTCTGGCACTTGGTTGACATCAAACTCAATTTTAATCAGCATCCATAAAAGTGATTTTGTCCTTTTTTTGGTACCAGTAAAAAGATACCATCCAGGCTGAAGAGGTGATTGCCCTACATCACTCTCATTAGTCTGGGGTATATCTGCAGTGGTGCCCGCTTGATGGTGCCACAACATTAATGAGCATGAGCCCACAGGAGCACGATCAAAGGACAGAAATTCAGATGCTAAATATGAGAAACAGGACAAAGAAGGGCTGGAAAATCTAAAAGATTTAACACAGAGAAAAGAGCATGGCAACAGCATCTGGTGACCCAGGGAGCAGATGGCCACCTGCAGAGCCCCAGGGGCCACCTGCAGGCCTTGGGCCGGAAGACCCCCAGGATGACCTTCAGAGCACTCACCACCTGATGAACCTTCATTCCTTCCAGCTTTAATTTTCCAGGCTGTTGAAGATAAGGCTGGCTTTGGATTCTATACCCTACATTTGTGTATCTCATCTTTTTTCTTCTTCCAGAGCTCTGGCTTCAAGAGTGTAAATACAAACTATTGAGCCAAATGGGGAATATGGTACCAGCGATATTGATGACGGGTAGTTGGGAGAACAACCTTGGGACTGAGATCAGAACAAAGGAGAGGAACATCTTCTTTGCTCCCTGAATTGAAGCCAGGGTCATAGAGCAGAGCAGACCTGTCCACAGGCTGACCACACCGAGACGGCACAGCCCACCTTGCACAAGGGCCAACAAGGTGAATCAGGGCACCTATAGTCTCCTCCTCTGAACAGATTGTGTTTCTCACCAGAGGAAAGGCAGTCTTCTTCCATTCCTTGAAACATTACCCTCTCTCATTTTCCTGAGTCCTTTCGCTGGAAGAAAAGTATATATAGTGGTTTTTTGGCTTTCATTTCTGAAGCACCCATTTGCCAAGGACATCATCGCTTTATTAACTTCTTGATTATTTCTTGTACACAGTGGCATCGACATTGATCAGACCTAGTGCATTAATTACACAAGTTTTACTCATGGGTGTAGTTGGAAGAAAATGGTAACCAGCCAGCCCTTTTCTCTAGAACAGGAAGAATAAACAAATAAGTTATTAAATTATAAATAGAAGCTCTTTTCTCTTCTATGTTTTCTATAGAAGGATTTCCTAGTATTTAAAGTCCATCAGCCCTGGAAAATTTATCACAGTGCAGTGAAAAAACTAGAAGTCCTGGAATGGGAAACAACCAGATATTTTAACACATGCTCTTCATCGGTCCTCCACTAATCCCACACTGTAGATAGTACTTGCCACTTTTGCAAGTGAGAGAATGAAGCTTTCCCATGGCCTGTAAATCAAAGAGCTGCCCTCAACATGAGTCTCTCTGATTCTGAAACTCATTCTGCCCTATTTTACTGAGTGTTTCCTGATTGTGTCAATGCATATTTCACCACTCTCAGCACAAGCATGAAAGAAAAGCTGCAACTCAGGAGAGAAGTATCTATGACACACCAGAATATTTCAAGACGTGGGGAAAAATGCAGGCTAGGAGGCACATCTGAGGTTGAACGGGAAGCTGCCGGGCGCCCCTCGCGGGCAGATCTGCCCCAGCACTTCTGAGTCTCTGGAAAGATTTTGAAAGGTCAGTTGTCGGATGGCCTCAATCCCAACAAATGTCCAAGTGAGCTACTTATTCCGCTGACCATGTTTCCCACAACTAACCAGAATAAATCTACTGCTGGGGGGAAATGGGGTCTGGAGAGCTTTTAGTGAAATGTAAGTGAAGTGTTTGTATCAGAGGGCAGGACATAACCATTGAAAAAGTTTAGAAAATGTCTACAGCTGTTACAACACTGTAACCATAGGTAATTGTGACACTAGTTAGGAGGCCAGTTCATAGGTCTTCACTCCATGCCCTTCATTCTTCAGTTTTCCACCAGGCAGCAGGAGAGACATAGGAGAATCGTGGGGCTCAGCACCACGCCCGTCAACATCTACCTGGGCTCAGAGATGGACATAGACTCATTTTGAAACGGGCCAGTCCAAACAGCCTCGGAGCACTGCCCTGCCATGGAAGATGGGCTCTCTCACGAGAGCTGGTGTCTCTGCCCGAGACCCATGCAGGAATTTAAGAGGGATTTACCGTCTCCTCCAGTTTAGGCCTGCGTGCAGCATCATAAATGGGAAGGAATTGTGAGCTAACAGGAATAAAAGAGAAAGTACCAGTGACTTTCATTCCAACTCTGCAGACTTGGAGTCTTCAGGGTCAGTCCCGTTGCTCAGAGGGATTTGGCATCATTTCCCAGGAGAGAGAATTTCATCCCTACCCCCTCCCGCCTCAGTTGTTAACTGGCAGCCCTTCTCCCCTGCCCAGCCAACACACTCACTCCCTGCTCCCTGCTCGCCCAGAGACATGAGCATTGCAAACTTGCCAGGCACCAATCTCGGCCTCCAAATTTAAAAAAAAGAAAAAGAAAAGCCATTCTTTTATCCTTTGTGGAAACACTTTTCTCTTAGATTCCTTTTTTTTAAACTTTAGAAGGCATGAGGTTTTATTTTATTTTATCATTATTGTCCTTATTATTATATTAGTAGTAGTAGTAGTTTCGAACCCACCAGACCCAGAGCATGTGGCCGGTGCCCTAGCCACTGAGCTATGGGCTCCCTTTTCTCTGAGATTCTAAAACCTCTAATTCAGCAAAATCCATAGTGGAGAAGGAGATACGGGTCTGCAGACGTAACTATGTCATTCTAAACATTACCATTGGGTTCCTAGACCGATACATTCTGGCTAGGACAGAAAAATCACAATGGATTATTCACTCTTTATCTGAGTTTATGTGACGTTCTGAAGGGCAGCACCTCAAACTATAAGACAATATCTCCTTGGCATCAAACCTGAATCTTTAATCATCATTTTATTACTATAAGATCAACAATTTCTGGGTGATGAGCTATTCGATAAGCCTGGGAGATCCCACGGGCATCTGCTCAGTGCCGTATATTTTTTTCTCTAAAGGAAATTTCTTAACAAAAATCAAAAGAGTTTGAGATTTAATGGCAAGTATATGATATTAGGCCCATGAAAGCTGAAAACCAGAGGCGGCCACACTGGCCTTCTCCTCTGTTCTTTGGAGATTTACAGTGTCAAAGCCGCCAGGGGTGACTGACATGGCGTGCTGCACAGAAGCATCTCAACCCTCGGTTTTCATTCATCTTTTTCTGTCCAAGTCCATGAGGGAATTCTCACGAGGCACAGGTGTTTGGTAGGGAGGAGGAGGGGGTCATTAGGACCGACACTCTGCTTATGAGAGAGGGATTCTTGCAAACTAATTGCACTTTCGGATACTGCTCCCAAGGTGGCACAGAGACCATTTCTCCTTGGGTGCCTGGTCTCCACAGTCAGCTTAGTGGCAAGGTCGGAGGTATCTCACCAAAGGAGAATGTGATTACCCAAAGAAGGCACAATTTGTCCCATATTGCCAGCATCTTGCCACAGGTTCCTCAGAGCCTCCCCACAACACGACGTCACAGACACATTACACTGGATCTGCTGCCCGGTGGCTTAAAAAGAGTTTTTGGCACTGCAGCTGGGACTAACTGAACACTTTCCCCTGCTCTGGGCTCCACTCAAAGCTAATAGCTTTTCTAGTTACCTATCCAAGTGCTTTGACTGCTACATTACAATTTCACAATATTGCCTGTTTTAGTTATGAAGAGAGGGAGAAGAAATGACAGTAATTCCTCAGCCTTAACTTTTTTAATTAATCCCAAGAAGCACCAGAGCAATAGACCTCTAAAAATATTACAAGGTTGCAGGCCCACATATTTTCCGTAATAAATAAAAATACATCATATCAGAAACATGTCCATATTTTTAGAGCTATCCAATTGATAAAATATGACAATGCAACTTTCTTACACATTTCTGAATTGACAAAATGTGTGAACAACACATTCATATACAACATATGAAACACTCAGGAGCTCACTGCCCAGCTGGAGAAATGAAGCCTTTAAATCCTTTTCTCAAAACAACCTTCCCATCCTCCACTGCACCAGGCGTCACCCTCACGGAAACCAGCACCTTGATTTGGGTGCTTATTGCTTCCATTTCTTCACACAAGACACCCTCTGTCAAGTTTTTTAAACATTACATATAGTTTGTGTTTACGACTCATATTTGTGTGTGACCTAGGCATTCCCTGAAGAGCCTTCCTCGCCCTTGTGTCCCTTTATCTCACCGTCGCACGGCGTTCTCTATGAAACACGGTGTTTGCCTGTCTGAGCTTCCCTTGTTGGAGGATAGAGTGGACTCCAGCGTGGAACCATTGCCAAAGATAAACCCTCCTGGAGATGTCCTCCTCATGGCGCCTATGACCAGTCTCAGGTAAACGCCCAGCATCGATATCCGATCAGCTCTACTGAACATCTTTACCACTTATGCTGAATTAATGTCCTAAATGGTTGTACTAATTTCTACTCCCACCATCAAATGGGTGTGAAAACGTGGATTGTTCCTGGCATTTTCAGTGGTTCTAAGAATTAGAAGAATCAGTAAGCCATCATGTTCCACGCATAAGTCAGAAAAAGCTCCAGAAGGCTACCATGCACTGCGTGTATCTCCAAGCCTAAAATACCACAGATTTACAATCATATTTATAATTTCATTGATGAACATTGCACCATGTAACTTCATTCTTCTGAATAAAATTTCCTTCAAAATATTTATCTTGCAGTGGTTCTCTCAGTCAGAATCTATGAAAGGTCAGGCAGTGCTAACAATCTCAGGGTTACTTTTCTGGAATGCTTTTATTTTATTCACAATCTTGACCAATACTATCACAGTGTTCTGAAATCTAAGCTGACAGTTCCTTTCTCTCAGTATGTTGAAGACATTGTTTTATCATCTTCTTTATTTTTGCTCTTTATATGTCTACGGTCATGCTAGTTTTATTTTCTTATTGCAAAATCTGCATTTCTTTCCGATTGCATTCAGGATTTTATCTTTCATTTTGTGCCTTGGCTCCCTTGTTTCTATTTGAAGGACTTAGGTTCATTTCTTCTTTGCTGGACTTGAACTTTGAGGATTTGGATCTTGCACCAATTCTGGAAAATTTTCAACTTTTACATTTTCAAAAATGGATGGCCTATCCAGCAATCGTTCTACTTTTCCCTCTGAAAACTCATATTAGATGTATCGTGGACAATCTCATCTTATCCTGTTTCTTAACATTTTATAATTTCTATCCCACTTCTTCATGGTGCATTCTGAGTAATTGCTTGGAATCTGTCTTCTGACTCATCAGCTCATACACACACACACACACACACACATAGCATTTAATGCATGCATTGAATTCCTGTTTTCCATGAAAAAAAAATTTTTGCTTTTTTTGCAGTTTTTGGCCAGGGCTGGGTTCAAACCCACTACATCTGGCATACCGTGTTTGAAGGATGCAGGGGAACATGGTACCTGCGATCCATCACAGCTGGACATGCAAGTTCACATGCTGGGAACATTTTACCAGCTCACTTAACTTCCTCAGGCACAAGGAAGAGGCTGGAGGGGCTGTCACACTGGTCTGTCCTTGCAACACGTTCAGCTTTGACTTACCCCCTCTTCTGCTCTCCACAATCCTTCCTCAATCCCCCAAATCTCACTATGGTGGATAGTCAACACTGACTACCCTCCAGGAAACATTTCTGTGTAATTAATAACCTTTACAACTTCTGTCAGCTACAAAATCAAATGACTGCCATTCTTAACATTTAATCTCATCAATTTTGACATTCTCTAAGAATTGGATTTTTGTAAATGCCTGGTGACACAGTGGTATTAAATGAAGGAGAAAATTTATGTAACAAAGGAACCAAGCCTAAGATCATGTTGAAAGTGACATTTCTGAAGATAAGCATTTGTAAAAACCACCAATTGATTAAAAAGTAAAATTAGAAGAGCTGCTTGAAAGCAGGAAAGTAGAAGAGAACAAGAGAAAATGAGAGGTGACTGGCAGAAGGATTTTCAACCAATTCTAATTTAGGGAAAGTATATTGCCACAGGGAATCAAGAGATACCAGCAGGTCATGAGGGGATAACATGCATATGAATAGGGGTTCTTGTATAGAGAAAGTCAGCATCTAAGCTGGTGTCTGCTGACAGGAGAGACACAGTAGTGTGGTGGCCCAACTCCATGACTTGTGCCTGAGGAATCAAGGGGTGGTCAGTGCAGCATGCATACCTGCACTGCCGCCATGAGGGTAACAGGTGCACACCTGCACTGCAGCCATGAGGGTAACAGGTGCACAGCATGAGGGTGACAGGTGCACACCTGCACTGCAGCCATGAGGGTAACAGGTGCACACCTGCACTGCAGCCATGAGGGTAACAGGTGCACAGCATGAGGGTGACAGGTGCACACCTGCACTGCCGCCATGAGGGTAACAGGTGCCACATTTACCTCTCCACTAAAATCAAGTGGAAAACTGGAGCAATATATATGAAATAACAATTTTTAGAGACTGCACATGGAAGGTATATGAGTATGATTTCTGAAAGAAGAAAAAAAAATGAGATGACTTGGACTATAGCCTGAAGCAGTTTCCAGGTTACAGCCCCCATGGTGTTGGTCGCTGTAAACATGGAAAAATTTTATCAGGACAGTTGCCCTTACATCAAAATGGGTACATGTGAAAATTAGTAAAATGCAAATAAAATTTTTTGTTTTAATGTAAGTTTTATAAGAGGCTGTCATGGGAATGCTGGATAAAATGTACATGGAAACTCTATGTATTAAATTTTCAACTCCTATGTGAATTTAAAATGTGTTCCAAATTAAGTTTTCTTTTAAAATAAAACCTAAATTCCTGTGTAGAAGATAAACCACTGAAAGAGTTCATCACCACTAGATTTTTACTACCTGTGTAATAAATATCAAACAAATTTTTTCCATTAAGAAAATGGTGCTAGACAAAAAAAATTATATACAAAAAGGAACGAAAGCATTGGAAATGGAAAATGTGTGCTTAAAAGACTATTGATTACTTACACAAAAATAATAACAAGGAAAGTCACTTTGTAGTGCTTAGTGTAGAACAAATCACAATAATCACTTAGCAGCTTAAAATGACAAACATTTGTTATCTTCATTCCTTAGTGTCAGGAGCTTGGAAGTGGCTTAGTGGAATGTTCTGGCTCGGGGTCTTTCCTGTAGCTGTAGAGGTGGCAGTGAAGATGCCGCCATCTGAAGGCTTGGCTAGGGCTGGAGGACCTATTTCCAGGATGGCTCCCTCTCACGGCTGCTTGCAGGAGGCCTCAGTTCCTCTCCATCTGGGCTGCTTGAGCATCCTGTGACATGGCAGCTGGCTTCCCCCCAGAGTGAGGAACCCAAGACAAAACAAGGCAGAGGCTGCAATGCCTCCCGTGACCTCATCTCAGAAGTCACAGACTGTCATATTCTATCATATTCTAAATGTGAAAAGAAAGAAACTAAGCCCAGGCCACTCTAAAGGGAAGGTGAACTACACTCCATCTTTTGAGGGGAGGATTTCAATAATTTGAGGAAATGCTCTAGAACTACCATGTATCAAAGCGAAATGTCCAACAACGATGGCACAAAGGACGGCAGTACGCATCGTCAGCATCTCCCATGGCACATGGAGTCAGATGATGTTATTCGAGGGTAAATTCAAATAAGTTAAACTTATTGAAGTTTACCATGGAAACTCTAGAGAACACACTAAATTAGATGTGTATTTCTAATAAGTCAATAATAGGGATAAAATGAACCCATAAAAGTACTCAAGTAACTGAGGGAAGACAGGAAAAGAAAAATGATTGAAGAACAGATCGGGCAGACAGAAAAGACATGGAAAAATGGTACTTTAAAACTAATAATTAATTACATTAAATATGGGATAGATTATTAACTTGGTTTACAAAGAAAAACTAACTATATGCTGGTAAAGGGAAGGCGCTTTAACTCATAGCAATATTAAAAGTTAAGGGAAGAGGACAGGTGTGGTGCTCATACCTATAATCCCAGAATGTTGGGAGGTTGAGGTGGGAGAGTCTTAGGCCAGGAGTTTGAGACCAGCCTCAGCAACATAGCAAGATCTCATTTATAAAAATAAAATTAGCCTGGAGTGCAGTGTATACCTATAACCCTAGCTACTCACTGGAATTGGAAGACTGCTTGAGCCCAGGAATTGGAGGCTATAATGAACTCAACACTACACTCTGGCCTGGGCCACAAAGTAAGACCCTACCTCAAAAAAGAAAAAAATTGAGAGTATAGACAAATGAATATCATAAAAAGACTAATCAAAAGAAAGCTATAGGCTCGGCGCCTGTGGCTCAGTGGGCTAAGGCGCCAGCCACGTACACCTGAGCTGGCGGGTTCGAATCCAGGCCAGGCCCGCCAAACAACAATGATGGCTGCAACAAAAAAATGGCTGGGCATTGTGGCGGGCGCCTGTAGTCCCAGCTACTTGGGAGGCAGAGGCAGGAGACTCACTTGAGCCCAGGAATTGGGGCTTGCTGTGAGCTGTGATGCCACAGCACTCTGTCCATGGTGACAGCTTGAGATTCAAAAAAAAAAAAAAAAAAAGAAAGCTATAATGGCTATAATAACATCAGATGAAACAGTTTTCAGAACAAAGAATATCACCAGGAAGAAAAAGGAAATTGCATAATAAAGGGGTTAATTCATTAAAAAGACATAATCATAAATGGGATTTATGACCAATAACATATTTAAAATACATGAAGCAAATTCTACCAACACACACACACACACGTACAAAAAACAAAAAACAGAAAAAGTAGAATAGACACACTCACAGTTATCACTGAAGAAGTCACAGTCCCCTCATGAATTGCTAAGACAAGGAGACAGAAAAATCAGGAAGGTTATAAAAGACTAGAACTATGTTCTTCCCAAGGTGATCTCTTTGACCCTTACAGAACACTCCACCCAATGACAAAAGAATAAGTATTTTTTCTTCAAGTGGAATCAGGGCATTTCTGTAAAGAAACTGTGCTAAGAGACAAATACCAAGTATCAGTACCTTTAAACTGCAGGAATCACCAAGCTACACCCCATGGCCAAACTCAGCCCACTGCTGGGGCTTGTTCGTGAAGTTGGGACATAGGTATGCGCGTTGCTCCCACCCCACAAAGACACAGTTGAGGAGGAGCTACAGAGAGCATCAACAGGCCCACGAAACCTACACTCTTAACTCTTTGGCAATTTACAAAATGTTTACTGACCTCTGACCTCTGTTTAAAAAGATTAAATTATTTGATTATAGCAGAAATAAGCTTTTTAATTTTTTTTATTAAATCATAACTGTGCACATTAATGCAATTATGGGGTACAATGTGCTGGTTTCATATACAACCTGAAATATTTTCACCAAATTGCTTAATGTAGCATTCATGGCATTTTCTTAGTTATTGTGTTACGACATTTATATTCTGCATTTAGTAAGTTTCCCTTGTACCCTTCTAAGATGCACCATAGGTGTGGTCCCACCAATTACCCTCCCTCCATCCATCATTCCCCCTCCCCTCCCTTGCCCTTTTCCCCATATTCTTATACTATAATTGGATTCTAGCCTTCATATGAAAGCTATAAATTAGTTTCATAGTAGGGCTGAGTACATTGGATACTGTTACTTCCATTCTTGAGATACTTTCCTAAGAAGAATATGTTCCAGCTCCATCCATGTAAACATGAAAGAGGTTGAGACCAGCCTTAGCAACATAGCAAGATCTTTCTTTAAGGCTGCATAATATTCCATGGGGTACATATACCACAATTTACTAAACCATTCATGGGTCGATGGGCACTTGGGCTTCTTCCATGACTTAGTAATTATGAATTGGGCTGCAATAAACATTCTAGTACAAATATCTTTGTTATAATGTGATTTTTGGTCTTCTGGATATATACCTAGTAGAGGAATTATAGGATTGAATGGCAGGTCTATTTTTAGATCTCTATGTATTCTCCAAACAGATTGCTTATGGCAGCTCAATTTACAATTGCCAAGATGTATAATCAAACCAAGTGCCCATCAACCCATGAATGGATTACCCAGCTGTCATATATTCCATGGAATACCACTCAGCCATAAGAAAGATGTAGACTTTACATCTTTTGTATTAACCTGGATGAAGCTGAAACAGTCTTCTTAGTAAATATCACAAGAATGGAAAAGCAAGTATCCAATGTACTCAATACTAATGTGAAGCCAGTAGATGGTCTGATATGTGCCCACATAGGCAAAAAACAACTCAGTTCAAGAGGGAGGGGAAGAGTGGAGGAGAACGGGACTCAATGTAAGGGGTTAGGCCACACTTCCTGGGTTCAGGACACAGCGCAACAGGGACTTTACCTGACAAATACAAACACTGTAACCTAATCATTTATACCCTCTTATTAATTTGAAATAAAAAATAGAACAGTATATTCACAGTTTATTCTTCATTCACCTGTCTTATGACAGGTAAACACACAGAGGTCTAGACTCTGTGTTTCTCTCACTAGACTGTCAGGTTGAGGGCAGAGCCCGTCTAGTTTATAAGTCTCTGGCATAATCTCCATCTTCAGGGAGTTGTATTCATTAGTAAGTGAAGATAAGAAGGGTGTGTAATCCTTAGAGAATGGGCTACGCTGGACCCAGAGAAGCAAAATACACGCAGGCCCTCAGGCACACTGGTATTACCACATCTGCTATAAGAGCTACAAAGTCTTACTTGGTAAAGGAGTGTAAATTATAAGAACCCCCAAGGCCAAGTACGAGTCTGTTGCATTATAACCTCCACAGACTTGCAGGCTGTCAGCTGGTTCAGAGTTGGTACTGCACGGAGCTCTGATAGCCACAGAACCTGAACCAGCACGCGGTGGTGGGTTTACTACAGTCCATGTCAAGACAGGAAGGCACAGCACAGGTGCCCACTCTGGCTCTGCCACTCCCTAACTGTATGACCCACAGGCTATGTAACCCCACTGGGCCTCAGCGTCCTCATCTGTAAAATGGGAGTAATAACCTCACCACCATGGAGGGCTGCTGTGAGGACAGACAAGTCAGAGCTTGTCCAGCGCACACAGAAAGCTGTGCTGAGTGTTAACTATTATCATTATTTGTTGGATGAAGAATGAAACCATAACATGAAGAAACGTTCATGATATATTATTCAGATTTTTAAAAATCACATTTCAAAACATTATGTCTGGTAAGATGTCTAATTAATATATACCATATATGAATAGAAAATAGATGAGCGGAAAATTAAAAAAATTAACAGTGCTTTTCTTAGACATAAGATTATAGATCACTTATCTTTTTACCTACAGTTTTAATATAATTTATATATATACATATTTATTTTTTGTAGAGACAGAGTCTCACTTTATCACCCTCGGTAGAGTGCTGTGGCATCACAGCTCACAGCAACCTCCAACTCCTGGGCTTAGGCGATTCTTTTGCCTCAGCCTCCCGAGTAGCTGGGACTACAGGCACCCGCCACAACTCTGGATTATTTTTTTGTTACAGTTTGGCCGGGGCTAGGTTTGAACCCGCCACCCTCGGTATAAGGGACTGACGCCCTACTCACTGAGCCACAGGCACTGTCCGAGTTTTAATATAGTTTTTATTGAAAGAAAAATAATGATTATTAGTAGATCCATAACCCAGACCTCGGGTTCCCAACCCATGGAATGGGGCAGGCCTCATGAAACTCAAGGCACCAGCTATCCAGACCAAGAAACTAAGTCGCATAGCACGGTTAACTTTTCATGTCTATAATGGTAAAAAATAGCTTCTTAGAAATATCTTTCTTTAAACCAAATCAGAGTCAATGGTAAGCATGAAAATTAGTATGAAGATTAAACAGATTTGTCTTACAAAGTTAATTACAAAATGCCAGTCTCACTAAATCCTAAATCCTTGAGGTACCTCTCCCAGCCCCAGAGTGTGTGCTGGCCAACAGCTCCTGGAGAAAAGAAACACCACACTGCCCTTGAGGGGAAAATGGGGTGGGGCTCTGCCACACGGTGCCCTGGCTGCTAGTAAGTGATTTCCCCTGGTCTGACATTGATGTGTTGTTCTTCCTACCCATTTGCCTCATTTACTATTTAAAACAAAGAGGAACATTTTATGATTTCAGCAATTTGACAGCAGTACCAAAACCACAATGTCCAGTCCCATGTAGAAACCAGAAGAACTTTGTAAAACCCAAGCCAGCAGAGTAAGTGTCTGTACAGACAGCAAAGAGCATTCCCTGTCCACCCTTTCTCCACGCAGAGCTGCTGTTGGGAAGGAGCCAGCAAGGACCCACATTTCTTGTCTCGCCCCCAGTTGTCTAAATTTTGTTAGGCAGCAGAATGAGCCCTGGCCAAAGGGACCCTCCAGGAGATCGATGGTAAATTAAGGTCAACACAGAAGCCACAGGTTGAAGATGGCAGAACACCATCAGGCCGGGGCCCTGAATGACTGAAAATTTGGGCTTTACATGAGCAAGAGATGCACTTTTATTGTAGTAAACCTGAGTTTCCAAGGATTATCAGTCTGGACAGCTAGCACCTGTGTTCTCTCACTCATACATGCGACAGATCAGTACTAGACAGGCACTTCTAAGTGTCTTTCCATGGCAGACACTGTTCTAGGGACTTGTCAGTGACCAAGAGAGACAAAGGTCTCTGCCTGCCTGATGCTGACATCCTGTTGGTGTTCAAAACTCATTGAAGATGCAGCTCAAAGACTTGCTGAGCTTAAATTTAGGAAAAAGAGTGGTGTTGCTGAGGAATGAGGGAACTGCGCACAGACACTCACAGAAAGAACAGTGAACTTCAGAGAGAACTCCGCCTCAGCTTCACGGCGTGAAAGAGCCTGTCTCCCCCCTTTAATCTGAACTCAGCTCTCTGTCTTCAGCCTCAGGTAAGGAGAGGTGTCCTGACAAGAGTCATCACATTAGTCTGGCTGTGCTCAGAGCCTGGTGCATAATCAACCATTTCATAGGTGGCAAAAACCCAGTCTCATGCTTTAAAATGTGTAGGGCGTGCACATCTCTGTTTATCAAAGGTTAACCCACAGCATGCACATCTTCCTGGTTATCAAAGGTTACCCAGGTTATCCATATCTTTCTATTTCATCAAAGGTTACTCTTTTTTTTCTGAACGAAGTCTCACTCTGTCACTCCAGGTTGAGTGCTGTGCTGTCATAGCTCACAGCAACCTCCAACACTTGAGCTCAAGTCATCCTCTTGCCTCAGCCTTCCGAGCTGGGACTACAGGTGCCCACTAGAATGTGTGGCTAATTTTCTATTTTTAGTAGAGACAGGGGTAGTTTTTCTATTTTTAGTAGAGGTGGGGGTCTCACCCCCTCCATCTCCCAGAGTGCCGAGATCATAAGCACGAACCACCATATCCAGCCTAGGTCACATGCTTTAAATAGCACAGAATTCATTAAAACATGAGAGAAAATGGTTGCCCTGAGGAAGGTAAATCAGCATCGCAGAGGACTGTGGGAAAGGGCCAAAGCTGGGCCAAAGGCAGCACCAGAGGGGAAATCCTGAGAGCTGGAGTAGCCGGGAAATTTTTATACAAAATACTGCTAATGGTAACAGCTCAGCTTTTTATGACCTGGTAGAGGTTACAAACCATTCCCACCTATTACTTCACTTGACATATTTAATAGCTCTTTGGGGTTGTTATTATTAACCTTAAGGAGATTAAGGGATTTACCCAAGCTCAGCAGCTAATAATTAATAGAGTCAGAACTCGAACTCTGGTCTTTTTCTTCTGCATCTAGAATAAGGCTCCAAGGTGAGGTGGGATGTGCAGGGTGTACCCCAGGGCTTTGCAGAAGGCAGTGTCCCTGGCAGCAGGGGGCTCAATGTGCCCACACCACTCAACTAGGCTCCCTCACAAAGAAAACACAGGCAAGTCACGAGGGCTCCCCCAGCCCTTGTCCTACCAGTCACTATTGTTCTGCCAACGTCACCATCTCACCCTGATCACGTTATGAGGAACCAAAATCCAGCTCCTTGATTACATGAGCAAGTACCACTTAAGTTCAAGTTTGTTTAAAATGAAGGGGAAGGGGGGGAGCATCCTTTAGTACCTACCAGGTATCACGGGACTCTTTCAGAATAAGGGAAGGACCCAGCACATACTTTGCAGAAGGTTTTAGGGAACGTGAAATTCAAGTTATTGAACACAAATTACAAAGCACTGGAGGGTTCACTGGCCAAATTTCCAGAAATGCCACCACAATTCCCATACAAAGTCTCAATGAGCTGTGTGCCAAAGACATCATTTAAAAATTCCACCTGCTACCAAAAGAGCTATCAAAAGCTATCAGAAAGAGTACAGGTGCTATTTATTAGTATGTTTCTCTTGATAACATGGTAGGAGTCACTGAGAAGCTATGATGCAATACAACGCCTTCTACAGGGTAAGGGGATTGGCTGCTCGGGTTGAGGAGCAAACACACTGAGTGAAGGACTCGAGCGTGGGAGGCCACCCACCTACACCCTGCAGGTGGAAGCATCATTACCGAGGAGACAAAGTCCACTGGTGACCTGGGAGCACCATTACTCCACAGAAGGCATCCAGAACTGGGCAGGGTCATAGCTCTGACTCACAGATGCCATCTCCAAGACAGCTCCAGATAGTACTTCCTGAGCAAAAACAAGCCCATTATCAAATACAATAAAAATTATATGACAAAATAGAAAATTCGTAGAGCACCTGGAATCAAGATGAAAAAATAAATTCTAAAATTCTCCAACCATCTTCAAAAGAAGAAGGTCTATTTAAAAAAGGCTGAATGTTCAGAGCCAATTGTTTTTAATGCTGAGCCTTGATTCCTTTATGGTAAAATGAGAAGGCGAAGAGATTCACAAAGCACCTGAAAATTCACCATCATCTCGACCAAGTCTGTGACTCGGTAACTTCAAGGAAAGCTGATGATATTTTGGTACCTGGTCAAGGAAAGCTGATGATATTTTGGTACCTGGTCAAGATGTGTGGTTCTCAGCTCTTGGTCTTCGCTGCTGCTATCTGCGAGCCTAAACATGCCCACACTCACCCTGACTCCGTCTTACCTCCCTTTGCTTCCCCGTTGGTCAGCAGAAGTTTAAGGTTTCACCATCTTCTTCATAAGACCAAGTCATATGATGCATTTCCTTAGGGAGTGTTAGCCTTCCAAAATTTCAAGTCCAGCAATATAGACAACTGAAAGACAAAATTACATCCCATGCCCAACCAAAAACAATGAAAAAAATGCAGGTAACTGTCACTTGTATTTCTAAAGCAGAGACACAGTTCTGCATTCAAAGAGGAACACAAACTTATTAAAGATACAGGTAACTGTCACTTGTATTTCTAAAGCATATTGACAGTCCTGCACTCAAAGAACATGAGCTTACTACAACCATGCGATGCTCTGGTTAGTAATTCCATGGTCTTCATCAGCCAACTACCATGCTGGTGGATGCCGTCTCTATCCTGAAGGATTATAAAATCTCATCTAAACAGCTTCATAAACTTCCCTGAGCTCTGGCCAAATTACACACTTCCATATAATATAATCAAGCATGACTGTGTCAGCTTTGTGTGTCATCTAGTTGTGTTTTATAAAGGCCATTCTAAACGAGGATAATAACGGGATCTGAAGGCTCCTGTAATTCACGCCAGAAAATTGTCCTAGACTAAAGAGAAACAAATCCTGTAGAATCTCCCCCACTTCCAAACATTTGAAGGGCCTTGGCCTAATTGGCAAAAAAAGAAAAGAGCACTTATGTGTCACCCCGGCCAGAGAAAGGGCTTCACCTTCTAGCCAAGCAGACTCCAACCTAATGGACAACTCAGATGAGAACCAGCTTTTTCTCTATTATTTGTAGCTACTGTTTCTGTCTTTTCCACTTTGCCAACTCACAGTCCTGTGCCCTGAAGGAGGGATTATGCACAGGGCAGTGGTTTTGGCGCACAACCGTAAAAGAATTCTTTTTGTCCCTCCTTTCTTGTATTTCTCTTACCCATCCAGCCCAAAAAATCTCTTGTGCTTTGGAAGACGCATCCTGAACATGACCGGAACAAACATCAGGTTCAAGAAAACCATCATGCAAACATCACACGTATGTGCTGCCTGAAGGGGATAGCAGGACGTGTGTCTGGACACGTGTGCACCTCTATGCAGGATAAACATCACTACAGGCACGACACTGCACTGCCTTCAGCACCACCAGACTGCTTTTTCTTGTAAGTTTTTAGCATATAGCAGTCGCCCCTCTTATCCAGTTTTACTTTCTATGCTTTCAGTTACCCACAGTCAACCATGATCTTAGAATATGAATGGATTTTCAGAAATAAACAACTTCTAAGTTTCAGATTGCACACTGTTCTGAGTAGCATGCTGAGAGCCCCACCATCCTGCTACATCCTGTCTGGGAAATGAATCATCGCTTTGTCCAATGGACCCATACGAGGCTTTTGTTTTGTTTTGTTTGAGACACAGTCTCACTCTGTTGTCCTGGGTAGAATCCCATGGTGTCTCTACTAGCTCACAGCAACTTCAAAATCTTGGACTCAAGTAATTCTCCTACCTTAGCCTCCCTCCCACCCCTATCCCCCGAGTAGTTGGGACTATGGACACTTGCCACAATGCTCAACTTTTTTTCTATCTTTAGTAGAGACCGGGGCTTACTCTTGCTCAAGCTGGTCTCCAACTCCTGAGCTCAAGGGTTCCACCCACTATGGCCTCCAGCCCACCTGTCCATACTGTTTGTGATCCCCACCAGTTAGTCTCTTAGTAGCCCTCTGGTTTATCAAATCAACTGTCTCACGATCAAAGCACTTATGTTGAAGGAACCCGTTTTTACTTAATAATGGCTCCAAAGTGCAAGGGTAGTAATGCTGACAATTTGGAGACACACAACAGAAGTGCTGAATACTCTAAGTGAAAAGGTAAAAGCTTTTGACTTAAGAAGAAAAAAAAGCATATGCTGAGGTTACAAAGATCTACAGTAAAGACTAATCTTCCTTCCATGAAACTGTGAAAAAGTAAACAAATTCACACTTAGCATATAGAGACAGTGCCATTTGTGGCTTCAGGCATCCACTGGGGGATCTTAAAAGACATTCCCTGCAGAAAAGCACGGCGGGGGGGGACTTCTGTGCGTCTCTCACCCACTTTGGCTTGCACCATCCAGAAATTACAACACTTCTGATGTCCTTGATTGATAGGAAAAACATAGCTTCTTTTGTTTCCTAGAAACACTGAATTGAAGCCTAGAAATTGACCAAAGGCAACCAGAAAAAGGAAAAAATCCATAGTCAGTAAAACATAAAATAAAGAAACAACGAAAAACAAAAACCATTTAATCTAGACATCTTGACATTCATGAAGGGTACACTTAAAAAAAAAATTATCAAAAATCAGCCTCTTTTCTCTTCACCTCAATATAAGCCATCACAGGCAAACCGCCTTTGGGGTCAAGTTGAATGCATCCTTTTTCCCACCTCTTTTGGCCCCATCTATCTGTGCCCTTCCAGGATTCTCTTCTGCTGCTGTGGCTTTTCCACACTATGCACACAGAGCTTAAGACACGGGCCAGGGCTGGGAACTCTGCACAGTAAGCCTCTGGCATCACTCTGGAAGCAGGAACTACCACAGAAGTCTGAGGTTCCCCGCCTCACTGCCTTCTCCATACGGAATCCTCCTGGCGACACTGTGCCCAGAAGATGTTTACTGCCTAAACGTACAGTCAATTGCCCCTCAAAGAAGCAAGCCTGCCTCTGTAGACTGTCCACCATGGCAGAGATGCCGAGGCGTCCCCTGCAGTTGATGCCACAGAAACGAATCCATCGGCACGTGCACCGTGCTGCTTCGTGCTTACTCCTGCCAGGGGGTCCTTGGCAAAGGTGCCCAAACACATCCAGTGCCACTAGGCCTCAGATGGGCCTGGGGCAGGGTTGGGGGGGGCTGTGCCTCAGGGAAACCAGGCTTGCCACGAAGCCAGTCTCAGTGACAGCAGCTCTCTTGTCACCCATTACCCTTCCCTGTTCTGTTCCTAGACAACACAGACTACATAGCTGGGAGCAACTTGAGCCCTACTTTGTCTACTCTAAAGATGAGAAACGTGAGTTTAGGGACGTCTGGCAACTTGTCCAAGTTTACAGGGCTCATGAGTGGTGGCAGAGCTGGGTCAAACCCAGGACTGCTGTCCTATACAGGACTCACAAGCCTGGGTCACACAGTAAAGCACGCTGGTTTTCAGCACTAGAGTTTCTGCTCACCGGTTGGGGAAACCTTCCCAGAGACCTTGGGGAAATAACATGTACCTATCTATGCTGCTCAAGCTTTCACATCTGTAAAACAGACAGTAAATATAGCTACAGTTGTGAGTTCTGAAGTGCTTAAAAGAACATAATTTGTGCTCTTTGTACCAGTCAAGTTTCATAAACCACCCACAAGCCTCTTTCCTGAGCTCAGCGGCCCCTTAGTGAGTCCTGTGCTCTCCCTGTTTGACTGTGGGTGTCAAGAGAATGGATGACCCTTAAAGCACCTTTGCACTTCCAGCACCCACGCCACTTCCTGGCCTAAGAAATGAATTAATGAATACTTACTGAATGACTGCAGAAGTGAACAAGATCACCAAGGGACGGAGATGGAATAAAGTTAACTATCTTCTTTTGATTTGCTGTATTAGTCAGAGATCTCCAAAGCAACAGAACCAGTAAGAGACAGACACATAAAAGCTGTACGATGGGAACTGGCTCGTGCAAGTGCAGCCCTGTGACACAGCGTCCACAGCGGGAGAATGAGAAGAGCTGGGCACATAGTCCTGGTATGATGGCCCGAGAATCAGGGTGGAGCCACTGCTGTAAGTCCTGGAGTCCGAAGGCCCAAGACCCAGGATCTCTGATGTCCAAGGACAAAAGAAGTTGAGTGTCAACTTCTTGGAAACATCAAATTTGCCCATCTCTCCTGTCCTCAGTGGGCTGGGTGATGCTGCCACACTGGTACTTTATTCAATGTACTGATTCAAATGCTAATCTCTCCTGAAAAACACCCTCACAGACAACTTGTTCCCAAATGGACCAGGCAGTCTCTAACTCTTGTGCCTTTGTGAATGATTCTTTCTACTCAAAATTCTTACACCACCATCCCTATCTTCCATTTTCCCTTTCTTGCTTCTGCTTTGAGCAAACTCCTCCTCGTCCTTCTCGACTCAGTTCTAGCATCATCACCCCTGAAAAACCCTTCAGCACCCCCTATCCAGAGTAAAGGACTCACCCTGGGTTGTAACCATCTTTCTCTCTGAGTTTCCATGGGACTGTGAACTCCGTGAGAGCAGGAAGTTTGTCTTTTTTGTCTCTCCATCCCCAGCATCCGTTATGGAATTTTACACCTATTACTTTCAGCACAGCACAGGTACGAAATAGATGTTAAGTGAATGAATGACTGGAATAAATAATCATTTCCTTTGATGGAGGTAGGAAAGATTGGTAAATTGATAATAACAAGAAGGGACTGGTGAATAGAACTAGGAAGGTGACATTTTCCTGTTTCCAAGATCTCCAAAGAAAAAGAGCTTGAGAAATATGTGCAACTTTTATTATTTGTTTGCTATAGACACTAAAAAGTAGATAAATGTTTACATTTTTAAAGGGCCAGCTAGAGAACATATAATGTTCCTGAATTCTTTCCCTAAAATGAAATTTCCATAAGAAGGTCATGACAGAAAGATTTATCTCAGCGGTTAGGCCCTCTCGCAGTGAAGGCAACCCCTTTCTGGATGTGGTGAGCCAGGGTGGCTTGGGATGGTCTGGAAAACACCATCTACACACCAGCTACCTGGAATCTAAAACAGGACTAGACTTTCACATGGTTTATTAGTACCATCCGTGGAACTCAAAATATTTTAAAATAGGATTTAACTCCACAATTACCCTGGAAGAGAAAAGTCAAATGTTCCTTTCAGGGTAGTTTCGTTCATACATAATTAGAATAATACGGGTATACTCTAAATCTGAACATTTATTTAAAAACCAGTTATATCTTCCTGTATCACTATTGGGAATTCATAAGAATAAGACCTTTAAGTACTGAACCTCTATAACACATTTCACATGAACTGAACACAACAATCTCTCACTCATGCTCAGCTCCTCAGGCACGTACCAACTACCCAAGGCAGGTCCCCTGAGGTCAGGTCTGTGGAGCCTGGTCCTTCCCGGCTCCCCACGTCAGGCCCTGAGTCGGGAAAGCATACAGGCAGTGGCGTTGACCAGATCATGAAACCCCAGCCTGCTCACTTCCTAGTACTGAGCCGCTCTGAGTGTCCATTCTCATCAGTAAAGTGAGGCTGATGGTGCCCCCGGGAACCAGCCTTCAAGACGCCCCAGTGCTGCCCTCCTGTCCTCACACCCTGGGCAGTCTCCTCTAGGGCCAACGCCATCTGGCGGAAGCAATGCCACTTCCATCTTAGGAGCTCTCTCTCTGTTCCCTTCTCTTTTATCACTCCCTCTGGGGAAGCCAATACATGCTGTCTTGAAAATAACCACGACCTCTGCTTAGCTATCAGCTCCCAAGAGCCCATCACTCACAGGCCTACCCTGGGCGAGGCCCTGGACACAAACGCTCCTGACTTTGAATTACGACTGTCAGTTCTGCGGCCCTGAGCAAGCTTCAGTTTCACCATGTGTTAAAACAGAAAAAATGTTACATGTCATTTTGAGGATTAAATAAGATAATGAACTAGAATGTTTAGAAGAGTAAATTAAACTGGTCAATACATGTGTGCAATCATCATCATTATTTACTGCCGTGTGATGGGAATTGTTGATATACTTGTTTTAGAGATGACGCCATCAAGGTCCGTCCTGCCAGAGATTGGAGTCACTCCTGACTTCAGCCTTCTGAGATTTTAAAGAAAGGTCCTGAATGAAACATAACTCTTCGTGAACTTACACAGTGAATACGTGTCTTTAAAAATTGCCCTGTGTATAAACTACAATGATAAAAGCCAGAAAGTTATTGCATCCTGGTAGAGAGGTGGGGAACAGTGATGAGAGGGGTATGGCTGGCTGCAAAGGGGCATGAGGGAATTTTCTGGAATGATGGAAATATCCTATAACTTGCTTCAGGTAGTGGTTCACGAATGGACACAAGTGTTAAAACTGATGGAATGGAACACTTATAATTCATCTGTGTTCATATAGCTTAAACAGAAACAAAAAGGTTATCTTATGGCTCAGAGCCCATAGCTCAGTGGTTAGGACACCAGCCACATACACTGAGGCTGGTGGGTTTGAACCCGGCCTAGACCTGCTAAACAATGACAGGGGCCGTGCCTATGGCTCAGCGAGTAGGGCGCTGGCCCCATATACCGAAGGTGGCTTCAAACCCAGCCTCGGCCAAACTGCAAAACAAACAAAAAATAGCCAGGCGTTGTGGTGGGTGCCTGTAGTCCCAGCTACTCGGGAGGCTGAGGCAAGAGAATCACTGTAGCCCAGGAGTTGGAGGTTGCTGTGAGCTGCGATGCCACAGCACTCTACTGAGGGTGATAAAGTGAGACTGTCTCTACAAAAATAAATAAATAAACAACAATGACAATAACAACAACAACAAAAGTAGCTGGAAATTGTGGCAGGCACCTGTAGTCCCAGTTACCTGGGAGGCTGAGGCAAGAGAATCGCTTAAGTCCAAAAGTTTGAGTTTGCTGTGAGTTGTAACACCAATGCACTCTACCCAGGGCAACATAGTAAGGCTTTGTCTCCAAAAAACAACAAAAAAGTTATCTTACATATTCCAAAAAAGCATCGGCCCCCTGCCATGACCTCAGACCACCCCTCTCCTCCTCCCTGTATATTCTCATGGAAGAAAGGACAACTCGGGGACAGGCATAGCCTGCTGCATTTTCCCAACCAAGCCCAAAACTAAACAGGAGACAATAGTGCGGAGGACGGCAAGCTCCACGGGGCCTTCAGACATGCCTCTCCTGTCCCTTGGAGGTAGTCTCTGCCCCCTCTCCAGAGTCGGCTCCAAGCCACCCACATGGACTGTGGCCCGGCCAGCCCAGGTGAAGATAGATGGTCTCAGTCTCCCGGGCTATCAATCTGCACCTAATAGGAAATTCATTTGGGAAGAAGAGGAAGTGTGGACAGGTCAGAATCCTTCCATCCTTCTTACAGAGCAGAAAAACATCATATATCGAGGTAACTGCAGTGACTCCAACTTGCTCAAATGTCAACCCCCATTCCCATCCCACCCGCGGGGTGGTGAGCTATGCGGCCATTGTCAGCATCCACGTTCAGAATGGATATGTGCCAGTGTGGAGGAGGGAAGCTGAGCATGGAGTTGTTGCCCCCCATTTTTACTTTTTGGGGAGGTATTTTATTTTAATGTTCGGGGATTATTAGATTATTATTATACAGCCGTGATTCAGCTGTGTAACATTCAAGGAGACAAAGAACCAGGTTACACTGCTTGCCTTTGGTAGGTCGTTCCTCTTATATTTGTGTTCTGTCCCCAAGAGGTGTGTCACACACTGTGACCCACCCCTACCCCTCCCCCATCTCTCCACTCCCCCCTTCCCCCACGAAATAGGGTGCAGCAAGATGGCAGACCAAAAGAGTTCCACAAAACACTCCTATTACAACTGAGAAACAGAAGAAAGCCAGGCAGAGCCTGGTGTGGAGTCCTGGCCTGGACTGTGGCTCAGGGTGCACGGTGAGGTGAAGAGGGCCTGGATACAGTACACAAACACAAGTGGGGGGGGGTTCTGACACGCTAGGCAAGTTCTCACGAGCAGGAGCCACCGGCCCCTCCAAGGAGGCGTGGGAGGAGAGGAAACCGTTTTGCAGTTTTCAGTTTTGGGGGGAAGGTGCAGGTGAGGGGAAAGCCTAGAACAGTGAGCACACCTGAACAGCACACAGCAGCCAGTTGTGAGGGCTGGTGGGAGTGGACTTGCTACCAGTTTGGTGGAGGCTGATACGGCCATACCGAGAAGGTCTTGGCAGCCAGGGTGGCCAACATGAGAAGGTCGGGAGGAGGTCGTGAGGGTGGGCCTCCTATAGCCTCCTTAGTTCCACCTGCTGGAATCAGACCTCCAATCGTGACAGGCTCAGGGACTCCTGCACTGCATGGGAACTGCTGTCTGGGGGCACAGTGAGACTTGCCTCTGAAGGTTCTAGAGAGCTTCAAGATCCCAACCCAGCAGGGCCTGAATGCTGAGGAAATAATCAGGCGAGCAATGCAGACAATTAAGTTGGGCAACAGGTCTATGCCTGGGATCTAAAAAGAGGTTACCAGTGGAGTTGTCTGTCCCCTAAAGCTACAGTGCCACCTGGTGTCCCCGCTATATATTGCAACACAAATGTATTCCTACTGAAGTCAGACCCTTTCGCCATATATATGTGTATATATGTATATATATACAGACACATATATGCTTTTATATATATAATTTTTTTAATCTTTTATCTCTATTTTTTCTTTTTTTATTGTTGCTAGTATATTTTTTTCCTTCTTTTTTGTTCCTTCATTAGTTGTTGAGGTTGCTTATTTTGGTTAGTAGAGCTTTTTGTTATTTTGTATTGATGTGTTGTAGTTCTTGCTAATTTGTTTGGTTGGTTCTTTTCTTAACTTCCATTTTTACTTTCATCAAGAGCAAGGGATCCTGTATTTTTTGGTTATAGAACTGTAGTCTCATCTATTCTCTCTGCCTATCATTCCTCAACATTCTGTCTTTGGATAGAGACTCTTCTACTTTTCTCATTTCTCCCACATAAATCGCACCTGCAACAGCTAAGATATCCCCACCCTTTTTTTCTTTTTTTGGTCTTTTTTTTTTTTAATCCCACTTCCCTTTCTCTCCTTAATTTGATATAACAGTATTTTTAATTTCCTTTATCTATTCTTATTTTATTATTACTTCTTTTTTCTTTCTTTCTTTTCTTTTTTTTGCTGAGAGCTGGGGTGACACAGATGAGATCTGGCAGGTAGGCCATAGCAGTGGTCTGGCTCAATGGGGCTAAGAGAACTTTCTACCTTTGGCCCTAGAAACACCGTGAAATTTTTCTATTTCATTTTCATCTCTACTTAAATTTTTCCTTCTAATTTTTTGTTTTTTGTTCTTTTTCTTCTCTTCCTATTTTTGGCAGAGGAAGGGTCTGGCTTCACTCAGGCTGGTAAGGAGCACCTGATTTTGAGGAACCCACCCAGCTCAGCCCCTCAAAATCCTTGAGTTACAGGCATGGCCCTAGCACCATGCTGATCAACACCATTTCTTCCATCACCCTCATCCTCTCTTCCTGACCTCCTTCTCGCCTATTCTTCAAGTAAGTTTTTTTCTGTTATTCCCATTTTTTTCTTTGTCTTTTCTTTTCCGCTTTCCTTCTTTGTGCATCTTTCTTTCTTTTCCTCTTGTTTCTCCCTGCTCATTCTTTACCGTTCTCCTCCTTTTAGCCTCATACCAAGAGCCTCTTCACCACCTAAACTCTGAGACAAGATAATCTGAAGCAAAAGAGGAAGTGAGAAGAAAAAGGGATCACAAGGAGGTGAATAAGAAGAAAGCACATGTGAGGAGGAACCAACAGAAAAATTCAGGCACCATGAAAAACCAAAATAGAATAACTCTGGCTCAGCACTTGTAGCACAGTGGTTATGGTGCCAGCCACATGCCCAGAAGTTGGTGGGTTCAAACCAGGCCCTGGCCAGCTAACCAACAATGACAACTGCAACAAAAAATAGCCGGGCGCTGTGGCAGGCACCTGTAGTCCCAGCTACTTGGGAGGCTGAGGCAAGAGAATCACTTAAGTCTAAGACTTTGAGGTTGCTGTGAGCTATGATGCCCCGGCACTCTACCCAGGGTGACATACTGAGACTCTGCCTCCAAAATAAATAAATAAAATACAAAATAGAACAACTCCGTCAAGGGGTCATGAGGCAGCTTTTACAGAAGATTCCTCCTATAAAGAATGGATTTGACTGAAAGGGAATTTAAAATATGGATGATTAAGACAATCAAGGAAATGGATGAGAAAACGGAAAGACAGAACCAAAAGTCAGATGAAAGATGTGTAGAATATAGAAAGGATATGGTGGAGCTTAAGGAAATGAAGGAGACAATCAGGAAATGTAAAGATACAGTAGAAAGTATCAAAAATAGGTTAGACCAAGGAAAAGAAAGAACATCAGAGGTAAAGGATAAAGTTTTTTAGTTAACCCAGGTAGAAAGCAAAGCAGATGCTTAGAGAACTATAAGACTCCACAAAGCATTCAAACATATAAATAATAGAGATTCCTAAAGGGGAAGAACACAGTTTCAAAGGAATAGAAGCCCTACGAAGACCATCATAAAGGAAAACTTCCCAAGTTTTACTAAAGATTCCAACACACTCCTTTCAAACGGGTCATCTCAACACAACAGCTTCTCCAAGACAGATTGTAATGAACCTGTCCAAAGTCAAAATGAAGGAGAAAATGTTGTAAGCAGATAGGAATAATTGTCAACTGACCTACAAGGGCAGAGCCACTAGGATGACAGCAGACTTGACCAACTGAAACTTTCCAAACCAGACAAGCTTGATCACCACCTTCAACATCCTTAAACAAGATAACTTACAGCCTAGAATTCTTTATCCTGCTAAACTAAGCTTCAGAATTGACGAAGAAATCAAATCTTTTGTAGATACACAAGCACTGAGGAAATCTGCCACAACAAGACCAGCTCTACAGGAAATACTTAGACCTAGTCTCAATACTGACCACAAGGACCACCAGCAAAGAACACACCTAGAAGCCAAAGGACAAAACTTAGCTTCCACGGTGGCAAAGGATAAAACTACAAAACAGATTTTCTCATAACAAGATGAATAAAATTCTACCACAATTATCAACACTCTTAATAAACGTCAGTGGATTGAATTCCCCACTGAAGAGGCACAGGCTGGCTGACTGGATAAAAAAGCACAAGCCATCCATATGCTGTCTCCAGGAGACACACCTAGCTCTGAAGGACAAATCAAGACTCAGGGTTAAGGGATGGATGGATAATAGTATTTCAAGCAAAAGAAAGGAGGGGTTGCAATCTTATTCTCAGATACAAGATTCAAAGCAACTATAGTTAAGAAAGACAAAGATGAACACTTCATACTGGTCAAAGGAAGGATACAACAAGAAATCTCAATTTTAAATAATCATGCCTCCCTCCCCTTCCATTTTTAAAGAAAAGCCTTTTTGGAAGAAGAGAGAAATCTGAGCTTGAGGAGAAAAAAGTTCTTCTTCCCTAAATCTAAGGGAAAATGGTGTGGCCGCCGACCTCCAACATTCTGAAGGGGACCCAGAGGCCTTGGCAGCCCTGGTTTTTGGACACCATGAGCCGAGTGTGGAGATGGGGTGCTCAGCCACGGGATTCGCTCTCATCAAATCCTTGCCTCAGCAGAATTTAGATCGCTAGGTGCCACCAACCACCCCAGATCCCAGGCAAGTAGGGAAAACAACATGTGTAAAAATCCAGCATGCCAAGGCCCAGGAGTAAGAATGTCAGGGCTAGAAGGGACCTTGGGAACATCTACTACAGCCACCTCATTCTTCAGAAGAGGAACAGCCCTTGGTCAAGTGTCCCAACACATGGGCGGGCACAGGGCAGGGCCACCAGACAGGCTCTGCCGCTCCGACTCTGTGCCCAAGTGTCTCTGAGAATCTATTCCTGAGACAGAAACGCTCGCAGGCTGCAAACAGCTCAGACGCCAAGAGACAGGGAGAGACTAAGATACTGCTCTGTCCCCTGCCTTCTGACCCTGCAGGGCACAGGCATCTGTGGACACACCTGTCTCCATCCCTGGAGAAAGCGTCTTTGGAGCAAAGGCCACACCCAGAAGCTGTCATTGGTCCTCCAAAGTGTCCCGCTCCCCGCACTGCCATTACTTTCCCCCATTTTCTCAATGGAATAATACCCACCCTTCTGCAGCCCCAGCTTAGACAAAACCATAAAGGGAAAAGTTACCAGCCTCAGACTTTGACTGCTGGGCTGTGCCAAGCACTGCCCACCACACAGCTGGCTCCCCTCGGAGGAACCCCACCAAGCCAGCATCTTTCATTGGCAACTATGCTAACATTGCTGGATCTTTGGTTACCCCTGAAAAATGAGATCTTGTTTCCGTACTCAGCATATTATTCAAATGCAACTATTGCTATTATGTGGTTTTTTTCTATAGGCTAGTACACTTTTAAAGTGCTTTGCCTGTGTGAACTGATTGAATTCCTGCAATAAATAAGGAGATAAGCACTATTAACGTTCCCACTTTCCAGAGTAGAAAGCGGGGAGACACAAAGAGATCAGACAATCTGCCCAAGGCTACTCGATGCCACAGCTACACAGGCAGTTGGGTGAAAATGCAGGCAGTCTGGTTGCAGAGAACTGCCCTCCGTCACTGTGCTATCTGACGTCTCCACTTTATCTCGGTGCCTTTCTGCCCCTCCACAAAACAAAGCAGATCCATCAGGCACTTTCCCCTCTATATTCTCAAGCATTCTGTTCTTCCTGCATTTTTGCCAGAACTTTACACACCAATCCAAAATTTTTGGTATAAACACCTATCTCCTCCCCTGGACTATGAGTTGCTTGTGGAGACAGACTTTATTTATCTCTGTTATGTTTAAATAGATAGTTGCTGAATCTCTGAATAAATGAGCAGATTCTTTTCCCAAGGAGAAATGCTCTGAGAGATACTAAATATCCCTCATTTCCTAAAACCTATGAGGCTAAGGTTACAGGTCCTGCCACCCAACTCTCTGTGTGACCTTGAGCACCTTCCTTCACCTCTCTGGTCCTCAGGATCCTCCTTGCCAAAATGAAGGGGTTGGGCTTGATGACGTCGGAGTTCCCTTTCAGCTGTGAATTCCTAGGACCATGGTGTTGGACCATCCCAGTCCCTCACGTCCCACTCAGGTGCAGATGCCGCCAATCTGACTTGATCTAGAGTAGGGGGAATGTCACCTGGGAAGGTGAGGCAGCAACCGCAACCAAGCCTGGGGTGCCCCCTCCATGTGGGAACCACTGAAGGTGTAGCAAGAGTCCAGCTGCTTTCTGGGGCCCGCTGGCCCCCCATGTGACAGGAATGAGACCAGCCACTGCTGTCTGCACCAAGGCCACTGAGACACCTGTATCAGGAAGGGGTTACACCACGGAGTCAAACCCACGATGTTCCTTTCAATGCTTCCCCCTCCTGTCACTGCCCAGTGACACTCTTGGCAACATGTGGCCATCAGCAGGCAGGTTCAGGATGCGGCTGGGAGCAGGTCCCACCCCTCTGCTCAGACCACCTCCTGGGGGAGGGGACCGCACTCTCCCCCACAAGCTCTGATCCCTCTGCACAAACGTTTCTCCCAGGGGCAGGGGAAGGAGGATGTGATGGTGGGAACCTCGTTTACTGAGCAACGAGATGAAGCTGGCATGAGAAATCAGACTCAGAACTGAAGCTGGCAAAACATCTGACGGGCTGTTGGCGGCCGGAGACGACAACACAGGCACACAGAGCCACGGGCGGCACAGAGCGCCAGTCGGCACCAGGATCCCCTGTGTTTTCTGGCCTCTTCTCTGCAGCCAGCTCATTTCACCCAGTCATAACACAGGTTCTAACAAAAGCTCAGAGCTGGGAAATGAAGGTTTTCTGTCTTGTCTCACGGGTCACAGATATTTTTATTGGAAGGTGTGTTCTTTCCTGGGCAAGTATTTTATGGGGTATCTTTGAGTGAGCAGCCCAGAAAGCAGAATAGAGAGGAGATTAATGAGGGTGGGGACTCTTAAGAATACAACAAGGTCCAGCTGAAGGACAGAAAGGCACCATCATCACCCCAGCAAGCCAAGAAGCCTGCACCAACAAGAAGACAGCTCAACCTAGAAACTCAGCTTAAAGGCTGGGCTCACATTCATAGGTGTTTATTTTCTGGTTTTAGCAAAGACAGTTCAGTGTAGGAATATGTTTTTTCCCTAGAATGAAAAAACCTGAGTAAAAGGGCCTTTGGCCCAAACTCTATCTCATACATAAATCCCTTCTACAATAAATCCAACAAGTGTTAACCTGTCCGCTGCATGAAGCTCTCATCCTTGGAGGCTTCACTGACAAATTGAGCTGAAATTTGCTTTCTAGAAATGTTTACCCCTTTTTAATCACTCTATACAACATAAATCTAGTTTTTAATCTACAAATGATCTTCAAAATATTTGAGGACAGTCCTATGTTTTTCTCTTTCCAGGTTCAGCAACCCTAAAATCATCAACCAAAATACTTCCCCATCCTGGTTGCTTTCCTCTGGACACACGTCAGCTAATTTTTACCTTCAAATTCTTCACATGCCTTTCATAGTCTGATCTTGACAGAAGCCAAAACTATTACACTTCTTTTGGAACACTCTATGCCCATCACTATTTTCTCAATGTGGACATATCACACTGTGGATGAACGAAGTTTGTAACCAAAATGACCCTTTTCATGCATAGCATACCCAGGCTAAGCATTCCTCCACCCTGTTCTTGTATAGTTGGTTGTTTGAGATAAAGTACTGAATTGTACATTTTCCCTTGGTACGTATCCTCTGATGTGGAGTCCTTCAAACCGTTTAAGACATTTGGTTTCAGATTAAGTCATCCACCGTTTCACAAACCTTCCCAACAATGGGTCTTCTGCTAATTTGAACAGCATGTATGTTTCTTTGTGTAACCAAGCCACTGAATAAAGGCTAAACAACAGGCCAAGGCCAGTGCTCCGAAGGGTGACACTCAAGCCTTCTCTCCAGACTCATATTTCTCAGGGAATCAGTGCGGTCTGGGGCTATCTCAGTCCTCCTGGGCTTCCACATCCAAACTCCCCGTGTGCTCTGGCCTTTCAGGGCCATTTGCCCTCCCTGGTGCACAGAGCGATTAGCCCTTCCTCAGACACACTTCACTGCTCCTGCCTCCATGTGCTCAGTTCACCACCTCTGCTTGGAATGTCCTTTTCCTGACAGTTCCCCTGGTCTCCCCCTACTACTAATTTTTCAGGTGTCAACTCAAAGTTTCATCTGCTGGTGATGTCCTTCTCTGCTCCATGCAGAGTCAGATGCTCCTGGTGCCCCTGACACACCCAGCTGCAGCTGCCTGCTGTCCCCCCAGAAAACCAGGGACAGAAAGCAGACACTGTACCTGCCATCCTCCCCTCTCCCAGCTTCCTGGAAGATTGGATAATAATCAATCACTATGTCCAGATGAAGCTTCTGGATCCTTCCCAACCATCCAGGCAGCCACTACTTGAAATCCAATTAAATAACTGGAGCTGACACTCAAGTTGAAACCTTATACCATGTTTTAGATTTCCTTCAGGGCAGAAACCATGCCTCATTCACCTTTGTATGGCCAAGCCCAGCAAAGTGTCTGGCATAAAACTAAACCAATTGACGCTGGTTGAATGAACGACTTTGTTACCAAAGAGCTAGCATTTAGAAAATGAATTTTCCCACGTGCACACATGTATAAGATCCCTATATACAAGGCCAGCTGCACCAGTTCATGCCTATAACCCCAGCACTTTGGGAGGCTGAGGTAGGAGGATCAAGACCAGCCTGTAGATCTCATTTCTATAAAAAATTATTTTAAAATTAGCCAGGCATAGTGGTGCGTGAGTGTAGTCACAGCTACTCAGGAAGCTGAGGAAGAAGAATCTCCTATAGCCAGGAGGTAGAGGTTGCAGTAAGTTATGATTGCACCACCACACTCCAGCCTGGGCAACAGAATGAAATCTTGTTTCTTAAAAAATTGTAATTGTTTTCTGCTGGCCCCATATACCAGAGTTGATGAGTTCAAACCCAGCCCTGGCCAAAAACTGAAAATAATAATTTTTTAAAT
>CAUYON010155900.1:0-15046 GCA_963573935.1 Arctocebus calabarensis
CTTCCTGGCATTTTCTCAGTTATTATATGAAGACATTTGTATTCTGCATTTAGTAAGGTTTGCCTGTACCCTTCTAAGATGCACTGTAGGTTCCCCACCAATTACTTTCCCTCCACCCCCAACTTCCCTCCTCCTCTCCCTTCCCTTGCCCCTTTCCCCATATTCTTGTGCTATAGTTGGGTTATACCCTTCATACAAAAGCTATAAATTAGCTTCATAGTAGGGCTGAGTATATTGGATACATGCATTTACTAAGGTTCGCCTGTACCCTTCTAAGATGCACTGTAGGTGTGGCCCCACCTCCTCCTGCTGGATAGTGGCAGAGAGTGGTGGTCTGACTGAGGAGACATAGATCTCCCTATGACTCAAGCAGGCACAAACCCCTGGAGCATCTGCTCCTTGGAAGGAAGTGGTTCACAGCCCTGCGGGGGCTTCTTCCGTTCTTGAGATACTTTACTAAGAATATGTTCCAGCTCCATCCATGTAAACATGAAAGAGGTAAAGTCTCCATCTTTCTTTAAGGCTGCATAATATTCCATGGTGTACATGTACCACAATTTATTAATCCATTCAGTGCTCTGCATTTGGGCAAGGAGTCCCTCTAGTTCTGCCTTAAGGTTACTGGAATACCTACATGATTTCTCGGATCTGGAACTCAGTACTTGGAGGCCTTTTGCTGCTTGTGACTTTTCATGATCTTAGGACTAAAAGCATGGAGGGTCAATATTGTCTACATTCCATCAGCCAGAAAATAGGCAATTTTTCCAATTTAACCAAAGAAGACATCCCTTGTATGTTTTTGTCTTTGGTTGACATTTATTTATTATTAAAATAGTAGTAAAAATATGGGAAACAAATGCACTGCACATGTTTCTACATTACTTTCTTCACTTTAATCTGCGTTACTTCCAGAATTCCCTCAAAGGAAAGCATCATAAATATTAACATAAGGTGCTCAAAAGAAAATGAATAAATCCTTTTCAAATCCAGTCCTCACATTGTGGTTCAGCTGCAGAAACTTTAGATGAACAAATATACTCACAGAAAACCTTTGGGTGCAGAGAACACGGTGACTTCCTCCCACCCCAAGCATAAAGTTTGGGCTTTCCAGAGGGGACTGCAGGAGCAGCTTCCAAAGAGTAGATCAAGTAATTACCATGCTATTAATTTTTTCTAGCAGGAAAATACTCTTTCATGCCTCAGGTACCCAGATTTGATTGTCATTAACATCTCCCTTTGCCTCCGTATATTCTTTCACATTTGTTAACATCAGGTGGCAGAGAGAATAGGGCATTCCTCTCCTTTGTTAAAACAAATAGACAAACAAACAAAAACCCTGACAGTTTATTTTGTTCCAGATACTAAAAGCCAGTTTTGTTTTGTTTTTGTTCTTGTTTTTGTTTTCCAGGGGCAAGGGGGAAAGGAACAATTGATTGCCAACTGTGTCACTTTTCATCTCCATATCCACTAAGTTTATTTCTCTCCCACCTTCCCAAGCTATTCCCTCCTCTCAAGGTTGAAGACAAAATGGAAATTCATGCTGAACAAAAGGGACGGTTTTGAGTGAGGCAGGTCATGAGTCATTAAACCTGGGCATGTGTAGAAATTCACGGGGAGAGGGCTTGGTGTCTACCTCACCCCTTGGTGGGGAGGAGGAATGAAGATGGCTCATCAAAGTCACAATCCCTTTGGACAACACAGAATCCAACTCACCCCTCTTGCCCTTCATTTTCCCTTAGATAGCCCTGCTGTTTGCTCTCAAACAGAGACAATCTAAAATGGTCAGCCTGGGGGAATCACCAAAGCCTCTCCCCTACTCCTGCCTCCAATTAGAAGACCAGCTAGGGTCTAGGTAGAAGCTAGTAGGGAAGAAGGATGGCAAAATGGTGCAAACAACTACCTCCTGCAAAGCCCTCACTTACAGATCTGATGAAGAAACTGGATGAAGCCCAGAGAACAGTGTGTGGCCATGGGGGATAAGGGTGGGATAAGGGTGTTGTGCTTTTTAAATATGTCCACTCTGTGCTACAGATACAGGAAGAGCAAACAGAATAAAATGGGAGAAGCAGAAGTGCATAGATAGAAGTGGAGAGTCCAGGAGGATGGAGACTAGGAAAGCTCTTTTCGTGTCAGGAGTTGTATGCAGCTTTGTGACTTTATGCTTGGAGATGTCAGGTGTATTTGCTTCACATCTGACTTAGACAGCATATTTGGGCCAGACCTAGTCACAGAGGAACAGCAATACCATTTTAATGGACCAGTTGTCTTCTAGTTATATGGGGTGTTTTGTTTTTTGTTACCGTAAAGATAGTACGTATGGTGAGTCAGGAGACAGAGAACAAGTTAAAGATTGAGGGTAGTCCCCACTCTTTTCAGGGCCTTTATGACACGGTGGCTAAGAATAACTAAAGGGGCCCAAGGTGCACCTGGAGCTTCCTGGCATTCTGTGCATTTGAAAAACCTATGCTCCTGGGCCCTTGCAGCTGAAATATTGACAGATTATTATTTTTAAGTTTTGCAAAATTAGCCTGGTTTACGTAAAGCTGAATCTGTTCTGCCTATCTAGGGGCTTTGACCAGCCCTCTGGTGAGATAAACACCTACTGGGATCTGCTTCGCTGGCAGCTGCCATTGGAGCAGAGGCTGAGGCAGGCTCTGAATGTCTTGTACGTGCCAGAAGGAATGAAAACTGGAGGGAAACAAGTATTGTCTGAGAAGTTGGTGCGTTTCCCTGTTCCACCACCCTCACTCCAAAAATGATGATCCTTCTGACCAAGTCCTCTTCAATTCACTGTGTCAGAAGGATCTGTTTTTGGATGGTGGCTGTGTGCAGGTGCTGGATCATGGTAAATAACAGTGCTGAGATGGATGAAGAAACTCTGTATCCAAATATCTCCAAAGAGCTCAAGGGAAGTCTTTCTCCTCATCCACCATCAATATACTGTTGGCTTCCCACATACCCAGGCTCCCAGGAAAGTAGAGAAAGCAGCCTGTGTCCATCCGTATCACAGAGGCCCTAGGGGATGATCTGGGAATGCGTGGTTTGTGAAGAGGCTGGCTGCTGCTCTAGCCGAGCAATGGTGAGGAATACATTCCTGTGGCTGCTCATTCTTGATGACCATGGAGCCCTTAAGCCAGCAGCCAACCCTTCCCCCGATGTGGATGCTGCCCTTGTCTATTTCACTCTGGAACAGTGGAGGCAAATCCTTTCCCATGACCTGAATATAATGAAATTTTGTCTCCATTTAAGTAATTTCTGGGGCTTTGGAGGTCATAACTTTATAATTATTCAACACAGGGTTTTGGGTTTTTTTAAAGTTTTTTAGAGGAAAACACACAGCCTTCTACATACTATTCAGCCATTAAAAAAGTTGGATACTTGACATCCTTTGTACTAACCTGGATGGAAGTGGAATACATTATTCTTAGTAAAGTATCTCAAGAATGGAGAAGCATGCATCCCATGTACTCAAGTTTGGTATGAGGACAATTAATGACAATTATTCAAACGGTGGGGGTGAGGGAAGGGGAGAGCAGAGAGAGAAAGAATGAAGGAAGGGTGGGGAAAGGAAGAGCAGAGAGAGGGAAGGAGCGAGGGGGATGGCGTCTTGGTGTGTGCCACACCTTTTGAGGACAAAACATGATTGTAAGACGGACTTTACCCAACAAATGCGACCAGTGTAACATGGTTTCTTATACCCTCAATGAATCCCCACAATAAAAAATAAAATAAAAAAGAATCTCAGTCTCACCTGAGACTGAGAGGAGGAGTTGAGAGACAGAGAGAAGGAGGGGAGTCCTAGAGTGTGGCACACGTTCCACACATGCGCACTTTGGCCTGGGACAAGTTGGCTACTAAGCAGGACAAGCACCAGAGGGCCTGATAAATGTCCTCTGTGGGCTGCATGTGGCCACAGGCCATAGTTTGAGGACCCCTGATTTAAAGTGAGAGTGATAAGCTTCACAGCAGCAATTCATCTGTCAAACAGGCCCAAGGTCAGTGCCTCTCTCATTGGGTTGTTAGAGGACTTGAGGATTTAACATCTTAGTTCATGTAACATGCCTGGCACATAATATCACTTAGTGTTAATCATTATTTTCCTGTATGGTATATTATCTTGTGTACACATCTCTATTTTTATCACAAATAACTGGACTCACAGAACTTCAAGGTTAAAAATTGTTGGGTCTAATACATTAATTGATAACTTAAATTTTCCCTGCACCACCATCTGACCTTTATCTGAGCTACTTAGGGACAGGGCACATGCTGTGTCCTGAAGCAGTCATTTCATCTTAGCATGTCTCTAAGAACTGAAATGATCTTTCTTCTGTTACAGTGAAATTTACCCTCTGGTGACTTTGTCCAGAGTGTACATACTTATTAGGACCACACTGAAGAAATCATCTTGGCCAATGTGTCCAGATCTTCAGCAAATGGTCCTCTTTGCATCTGACTATAGATCAGACAGTATTCTGTGCACTCAGTCTGGATCCTTTAACTCTACCCTCCAACCTTGTCTTACTTGTTAGAATCATTTGCATTTGGAGAAGGAAAAAAAAATCTCTTTAACACCTCTCATCCTTTGGAGCCACGTTCTTGTTAAAGTCTCTGACTTTGTTCCCCTGCTCATCTCTGCAGAGAAAAGTGTATAATGTGCTATTCTCTAATCTAGAACAATTTTTCTTTACTGTTTCCTATCAACCTTGTAAAATCTTAATAACTGTTTTATGAAAAAATGTTGTACATTGTCAAATAATTTTGGGAAACTGTTGGCAAAATTAAACAGTTTTCTCATGTAGAAAAATGCTAACATGTACTCTAACTTCCCAAAGGGAGTTACAGTGCATTTCTAAACTCATTTGTTAACAAACACCTTTTATTGTTGTTCATTTTCTGGAACTAGAATTCCACAGAACGACCTTTGGGAAAAGACTGTTTCTCATACTTAACACATGACATATGAAACATTGACTTCAATTACTTTAGTTATAAAGTGACATAAATATGTATGATCATAAAACTAGGTGTAAACTTCAATTCTTATGCTTACAGTTCTTAGATAAGCAACTATAAAACCAAATCAATGTAAAAATTAAATAAGCAAAACCAATAAAATTTAAATGACCATGTTAAGCTAATGTGACATATAATATTGTCTTAAGCAAAATTATCAATGCAAGGCTTATTGATAAAAAATATAGCATCAGTTTGTATATGAAGCCCGTACACTGTACTCCATGATTGAACTAATGTACACAGCTATGATTCAATAAAAAATATATATAAATAAAATATATATATATACAGCATCTTATTATTAACTTTGTTCTTTTCATTCTGTCCATAATGGACTTGCATTTGAGTCATTATCATATCATTGCTAATACATTTCTTTTTTAAAAAAGGAACTCATTTAATTACCTATTTTGGATATGCCAAGCAATTTAAGGATTCACCCCTCCCAATAAAAATACTATAATTTCTAAAAAAAAATTTTAAACAAAAAATTACCTATTTAATGTTGATTGATTTTCTGTTGTTGAACTATAGTAAGTTGATGTGAACAAAGAATAGAAGTAAAACACTTAAAATATTATATGAACATACTCACTGATATGCACCGATTCTTTTGAGTTTGACATTTCTATTCTTCTCTGTCACATGGCAGTGAGGAGTGTTTCCCTATACTTCTAGTTTATAGACCTAATACTAAACCTTCACCTATGGATGATTCTAGGATATTATTTGGACCTCACTTGGTAGAAACATGATCATAAACAGACACGAACTCAGGCATCCTAATTGAGAAACCATATTCAGTTTTTAAGATAATTATCTATAATCTAGAAAAATGTTTATATTATCTTCTAGATATTATTACAAAGATGGAAACAATAGAAAAATAGAAACTAGAAGCTGTTGAAATGTCTATAATGACCTTGGCAGAAATAGCTGATCGGCAGTCTCTCTCTTCTGCACAGGGAAGAGGAGAAACAGCTTGGCGATGTCCCAGTCCTCCCTTTTCTCCTCTTTAGTTCCCTCCCCTCCCCACAAATAAACAGTAGAGAAACTGACTGTCAGACATATTTTGACATTCCTTCACAGCAACATGCTTCTTCCATTTGAATTTGTAAGCCTTCTTATTATTGCAGAAAAATATTTTTTTCTCTCATTAGAGAAAATTCAAGTTCAAGCTCCCTGGACTGGTGGGAGATTCTCGATTTGGGCTGGAGAAGATTTATAGGAATGATTTTCTCCTTAGAATTTAAGCTCTAATTAGACAGGAAAAACAATCTAACCTAATACCAATCTAATCATTCACAGGCTGATCTGCTACCAGACACCCAAGCTCTTTTCTCAGTGTCTTCTGTCCCTACCCTGTACCATAGCTCCCTCTGGGCAGGAACTCTCTTCCTGTCTGCCTTTCCTCTTTCCCCTCCTTATTCCCAGCCTTCTGCCTCTCTACCCAAGAAGATAGAAATTGCTGTAGGATCCCTCTGCTAGAAGGGGAGAGGTGGTGGGCTGGCATGGAAACGACATGAAGGGAACTTCATCTTATCAGAAGCCCAACTGCTAAGACGTATGATGTATGACCTTTGTCTTTCAATACGTGGGTGATAACAAACATACTAAGAAGCTGAAGATTATAAAACATATAATGTGGTCTCCAGGTCCACACTGATGATCTTTAGCTATAAAAATGGCATCCAATGCTGACTCAGATAAATGATTGTTTTTTTGTTTGTTTGTTTGTTTTTTGCAGTTTGTGGCCAGGTTTGGTTTTGAACCTGCCACCTCCAGCATATGAGGTTGGTGCCCTACTCCTTTGAGCCACAGACACCACCCAATGGGAATATGTCTTAAGGGTTATGTCTAGATAGTAACCTCTCTCACTCAGCTAGGTTTCCTGATCTGAAAAGTTCTAAAAAGCTCAATATTCTGCTGAAGTCAGGAATGGAAAGATTCTCATCTTTTCTTGAAAAAAAAAAAAGAAGGAAAGATAAATATGGCTGCATCTTTTCTCGAAAAAAAAAAAGAAGGAAAGATGTATAAATATAGGATTAAGAGCATGCAACTTAATTTCATACAAGGAAGCTTCTAATTTATTTCTGTATAGCAATGTCTTTTTACTTTGTAATTTTTTTCTCATTTGTTTAACAAACATTTATTAAACCCCTTTTTTGTGATAGGCTCTCTGCTAAGTGTTGCAAGTTCAAAGATGAAAAGAACTGGTCCCTGTCCTCAAGGACTTTCAGTTTACAGAATGAAACAGATAATTAACTGTAAAAAAAAAAAAAAAGTAAACAAATAATTATAATACATAATAATTCCTTACCTTGTTCAGGGTTTGTATAGCTATCTAAATTTGCTTTATTTTTTTATTTTCTATTGTAGTCTCCAAAGAGCAAGACTCACCCTGGCCTACTCAGATTCTATAGCCCTTGCTGCTTCTCTTGCAGAGAAGGGCATTCAACATTTATGTTTTTGATAATGATTATATAGACCTCTATATTGTGACAATTGATCCATCTATAGATTGCAAACTCTTTGTTCAGGTACTTTGTCTAATTGTGCATTTTATATAGCAGGTAATCCACTGGGAAAGTGCCTTAAGTGCTAAAAATAGTGTAGCAATACTCCCCTGCTGCCACCTGGTGCTTTATTTACTCTAAGTTATGCTTAGAATAGCAGATAATGCAAACTGAAAATCATTTACCATCTCAACTATAAACTGAAACTCCATGCCCCAACTCACATGAAGGCATGCACAAATACATACCATATACATATACCTTCCTTCATGCCCCCATCTCTGCTAGCCCAGAGCAGACATTTCTTTTCTTTTTTTTGAGACAGAGTCTCTCACTATGTCACCCTCAGTAGAGTGCTGTGGTGTCATAGCTCACAGCAACCTCTAACTCTTGGACTTAAGTGATTCTCTTGCCTCAGCTTCCCAAGTAGCTGGGACTATAGGCACCTGTCACAACGCCTGGCTATTTATTTATTTATTTTTATTGTTGTTATAGTTGTCTTTGTTGTTTGGCCCTGGGGGCAGGTTCGAACCTGCCAGCTCTGGTGTATGTGGCCAGCGCCTAGCCACTGAGCTACAGGCACCGAGCCAGAGCAGACATTTCTTCATGTTTTGTTTCTTTATACCGGACCCAGTGCTACCATGATAGCCAGAAAGGAACTGTAAAAATTATGCTCAGTTAAGACTAGGAAATAGGGCAAAAGTATCATGATTGGAAAACTTTTTCTTATGGGTACAAGAGCTTATGCTACAATGATGAGCTGAAATGTGTAGAGCTAAGAGTTCATCAAATAGGTCATGATCGTTAGCTCGTCAGTTAACTCATCATCAAATACTTTTAAAGACCTACAATGCGACAGGCACAATTCAAAGTTCTGGGGAATCAGCAGTGAACAAGAGAAGTTGATTCTCTGTTCATGATCAATGTGGAGAGTCCTGTGAAACTCCTAACAAATAAATAAAATACTATCATAGACAGGAGTCAGGGCTAGAAAGCACATGCAACACGAGCACTGACTAAGGCCTACTTCTGCTAGGGGGCCGGGCGCCCTCTCAGAGGTCCCACGTGAGATGAGGCAGCAGTATTGACACTGACAAAAAGGTGGCCACCCCAGGATCCAGGGGAAGAGCATTTCAGGCAGGAAGAACCACACAGGCCCCATGGGGAGGTGGTTTGAACCCAGCCAGGGCCTGCTAAACAACAGCGACAACAAAAAAAAAGTCAGGCGTTGTGGTGGGCGCCTGTAGTCCCAGCTACTTGGGAGGCAGAGGCAAGAGAATCGCTTAAGCCCAAGAGTTTGAGGTTGCTGTGAGCTATAATGCCATAGCACTCTACCAAAGGTGACATAGTGAGACTCTCTCTCAAAAAAAGAAAAAAGAGAGAGAGAAAACGTGGATGTGGATTTATGAGCAAAAGAAGAGAATCCAAAAGGACTCCCAGAGCAACTGGGTAGATGGTGATTCCATGTGCTGGGTGGGGAAGACTGGGGTTGGGAAATATATTTGGGAGGCATGGGGAATCAATAGTCCTGCTTAGTCATGCTAAGTTCGACCTACCGTTATATCCCCAAATGGAGTCGACAAGTCACTACTTAGTCTGGATTTTAAGGAAGAAGCCCAGGTTAGAGATGTGAGAGTTGCCAGCAAGTACACAGCTCCTGAGGCCAGGTATGATCACCTTACTCTGCTTCATAGCCCTAAATAATACCTTCACCCAATAATCTCTGCCCCACCTCTCAGGAAGGCCTATTTCTATCAATGAGACTTGCAAAGGCTGGAAGGAATATAAAATCTGCCATTCAAAAGCAGCAGCAGCTCCACGCATGTGCGGAAGAGAGCAGACTTGTGAGGGCTCTGCTAATCAACCCCTTATGTTGTCAGTAGCGAATTTGGGTGCAGAGGGGGAAAGGACTGGTGACATCACACACAGCAGAACCAGAGCTTGAACCTGAACGGTTGGCCCCAGCAGTGTCCCCTTAGCTTTCCCACTGCTGCCAAGAGGGCCTGATGAGATTAGGGCTGTGGGATAGGAAAAGGGTCAGGCAAGGGCATATATCATGACTGAATTTAAAATTACAAATTTAATCTACTTGGGGGGGATTTTCACTATCATTCAAGAGTGAGTGAGAGTTCTAGGTGTGGCATATAACAAACAGGACTGGAAGTTTTTAAAATAATGTTTTCTGGGAACCAGTCAGCTCATCTCTGTCCCCAAGGCTTCTCTGAGACTTCTTTATTTTTAATTCTTGGTCAGTGACGGCCAACGGAGCACCGGAGTCCGCTTCAGCCCTTTGTGAATAAGAGAAAAGTTCGGCACCACTCGGCTCCTGCAAAGCACCACTAGAGGGCAGTCGAGACCAGCAATGGCTGGCGGAGATGGTCACTGAAACCCGGGCTGGAGAACTGGACCAACCCTCCCTTTCGGCTGAGAAAGTAGAGCCTCAAAAATATAACGTGGCGCCCCCCAGGCTACCTACTGTCTACTGTCAAAATCTCAATCCCATCAGAGTCCTCTGACTCAAACTTCACTGTGACATAATGGAAAGTACATGGGTTTTAGAGCCAAGAATTCCATCCTCCTGTGTCTCACCTTGGGAACCCCATCAAACTTCCTAACCTCTCTGGGCCTCAGTGTTCTCATCCGTCTTACGGGTGACGATTGCGCCTGCCATGCCTCGCACCACGCTGGTAAGTCAGCACAGGGGAGGGTCCTGGCACCCAGTGAGCGCGCATCAAACACAGGCTGCCGCCACTTTCTGCTGAGGCCCAGGTCCCTACAGTTTGCAAGGTGTCTTTTCCTGCAAGTGATTGTCTTTGACCTTCACAATCGGTCTGGGAGGGTGTGGTGGTTGACCACTGTGCAGGGGAGTCAGTTGAGGCTCTGACAGAGTACAAAGCTGCACCGCAGGGACCTGTGTGCCTACTCCTGGCAAAGGAGGGGGCTGGGCTTTAGGGAAGACTCAGAACCCTTCCCTCGGCAGGAACTGCCATCCTGGCCGGGCTTGGCCCATCACCTTGCTTCTCTCACAATAGTCAGACATCCTTAGCCTGACTTGAGAAATAAGGAAACTGAGTCTCAGAGATGTCGAATAACATGTCCAAGGTCTTTCAGAAAATCAGTAGCAGCTGTGAGGTTAAGCCCGGTTCTGCCTGTGCTTCCCCAGGGCCACTTCCTCTTCCTGGAGACGGTCCGGGCGAGAGTGAGAACGTGGGAAGGAGAGCTGAGTGTTAGGACAGGCTCCTGGAGGGAGCGGGAACTGGTCTTGGGCTGGAGGAAAAGAAGAAGGAATTCCTGACACATCTATGCGTGGTATCACAGCATATTGGGTGGACGAAAGAGAAAGACTCTCTCTCTGGCTCTGGCTCTTAGGGCTTGTTGAATTCCATAAAAGAGTTCTTCCTGAAAGGAAGCAAGGTCAAAAGCTGAACTGAAAAATCTAAAGTTGGAATTGTGAACACTAGTATGCCTCACTACCAGCTCGCCCAGGAAATTAATTTCACGTTGAGTTGTTCTATTAAAAGACCCTGATTGAAGTGTCTTCACAAGGTAAACAACAACGGGAACTTCCTAAAGCATTTAACACAGCCTAAGGCTGACCTGACCTAATTGGCGGGAAGTAGGAGGGAGGCCAGGGAATCCCAGCTCCCTTCCGCCCACTCCAGGCCTGGCAGACTGCCACTCAAAGACACTAGCCCAGTGGCCACGTGCAGCGGCTGCAAGGCCACCCCCACCCCATGCAGAGGTGCTGTCCACCAGCATGTTAGTCATCAAGAGCATCTTCTGAACAGGAACGTCCAGATGATCTTCCAAGGCAATTCTAGAAATAGCCAAGCACCTGAGTGTAACCCAACACAGGAAACATCCTTCCATCCGGTACAAAGCACACTCCTCTAGGGGGAAGGGGAGAGGAAGTCATAATTAGAATCATTCATTCATCCAACAGAAGTGAGCCTCCAGCAAAGAGCCAAATGGAGTTCTCAAGGCTGGCTGCATATTAGAATCACCTGGGAACTTTCAACAATATCAATGCTACAGCTCCACCCAAAAACAATTAAGTAAGAATATCTGGGAGTGGAGCCCAGGTCTTTGTATTTTTTAAAAGCTCTCTGGGTGATTCTTATGTGGTTGAGAACCACTGCGTTAGGTATTATATACAACAAAACCCAGAATCACTGACAAGTCCTCAAGGAACTCGTGGTTTGACAGAGTCCTACAGTTTGCAAGGTGTCTTTTCCTGCACCTGATCTTGTCTGACCTTCACAATTGGTCTGGGAGGGTATGGTTATTGATTGTTGTGCAGGGGAGTCAGCTGAGGCTCAGAAAGAGTACAAAGTTGCACAGCAGGTAAGCAACAGAGCCATGCAGGAACAAGGTTCTGATTCCATGACTCCTGCTCCCAAGTCACGAAGCAACACCTACAGGAATCAGACTGAGAAGAGGTTCAAAGCACCTTGTAATGCATAATGTCAAGTGTCAGGACCTGAAGGAATGAATGGAGGAGAGTCCCAGGTGCACCTGCCTGCCGCAACTAACGTCCACCAACCAGCTGATGTCCATCCACGTACCTAAAGCTATGCCTATGTTGATCTACTGCTTGTTTATTTAACTATTCTTATTAAGGATTTTCTAGGCAACAGAACCTTGTGACCAGAATTTTAAGTAGGTACTTAAAAGATCACCTTGCCAGGCTCAACAATTGGCCTTAGGATATTCTAACAACCCCTAAGAAGAAAACAATTTATTGCACTAATTCATAGACCTCGAATAGTAGTTAGCACCAGTGTGTTGGTTAATTTGCTGGCCATTAATGAACAGTCAGTGGTGTTGGAGGGGCAGCCTGTGTTAAGAGGAAGAGAGAGGGAAACAGGTGCAGCCTGTGGCTAAGCAGTGGGCCAAAGGCAGAGGCTTTGAAATCTAATTCCCTCTCTGGGTGGCTGTTGAGCCTTACATAAACCCTGGCCTCTTTAGGTTACATACCCAGTTTTGCCTACCCTAGAGAGTGGGCTGTGACATTCCCAAGGTGGCCTCAGAGATACTTAGTCTAATTTCCCAAGTGCTGGTCCTTTGGGAAGCAGGAATGACTCTTCACAAACACAGTGATTCTTCACAAATGCTCCCCCCACTTCAGCACCACTGGGCTGGGTTCTTTTGTCTGCCCTCTCAACCCTACCTCTTTTTCACTCCCAGTGTTTGTCTGTTCACCTCTTGGAAATCACCAACAAAATTCAACCCCCTCTTTTCACAAATAAAGAGACTGAAGTCCAAAGAGAGACCTGACCAAAGCCACAAAGACAGTGGGAATCTAGGACCGTCCCAGCCTCCTAGTCCCATCCCAGTCCTCTGTCAGGACAGAAACAACCAGGATGTAAAGCATTCACAAGTGTAGACGCTTACTAGAGCAACTCACACTTACTAGACTCAGTTTGACTAGAGTCCATGAACTTGTGGCCTTTGGGCCTGGGTCTAGCCTTGGGCAAAATCATGAGAAAGGAAAAATAGTCTTATAACCTTTGCCTCTTTCAGATCAAGAAGAAAGACCTTATGTATATTACTGATATACATTGCTAACACTTCAGTGGAGGCAAAATCCATCTCTGTTTTTTGAAGAAGGATGCATCAGAAGAAGAATGTAAAGAAATGTGTCTGATAACAGCCTTTTTGGTCTGTGATATTTGAATTCAGCTGACCTCTTGATTCCTTCAATAATAGTAGTAGTAATAATAAAAATAATAATCCACCTACCTCCTACAGAGCATTGATAGGTTCCAGGTGGTGTAAAGCATGCTTTATGTATCATTTGATGCCCGTGAGGAGCAGGTCTTATTCTCTCTTTACACAGCTGAGGAATCTGAAACTCAGAATGAGTGATAACCTGCCCACGTTCACAGAGCCAGGGTCAAGTTTTGTCTGTTCAAAAGTCTATGTCTTTAGGCTGGGTGTGGTAGATCAGGCCTGTAATCCTAACACTGGGAGGCCAAGGCAGGAGGATTTCTTGAGCTCAGGAGTTAGAGACCAGCCTGAGCAAGAGCAAGATCCAATCCCTACTAAAAATAGAAAAACTAGCCGGTTGTTGTGGTGGTACCTATAGTCCCAGCTACTCAGGAGACTGAGACAAGAGGGTTGCTTGAGGTCAGGAGTATGAAGTTGCTGTGAGCTATGATGATGCTATACCACTTTACCCAGGGTGACAGAGTGAGTCTCAAAAACAAAAACAAACAAATGAGGACTATGTCTTTGTACCACACACATACTCCCTTCCTTCTGGATTGGAGCCTTATCTAAACAGACATGCAGAAATTGTGGACATGGCAGGGGCTGCACACAGATCCAAGGATGCACAAGAAAGAGGACCCAGCCCCCACGCCCTGAGCAGGTTCTCCCCCCACCACCACCCACACACGGGCTGGGCCATCCATCTCCACCTTAGTCATAGAGCCTGGAGGCTGAGAGGGAAACATACAGTTTGGGCACATCCTGGCCCAGACCTGGAATGGAGCCTGCTGCCTGGGACATTCATCAACTGGTTAATTTCAGAAAGGCATCCATTTGCGCCAGCTGCTTAAAAAGCTCTCAGCCCTCAGGAGATGCTCAGCCAATCACAAGACAGTGTCAGGGAGCTTCCTGGTGACCACATTCAACCAGGCATCTGCCTGCCGCTTGCTTGGTTGTATGATTTCAGAGAAGCTCAGGAGAATGGAGTTAAAATGAATGATCTTATTTCCTTTAAATTAGTATTCTTGTATTTATGGCTCACATTTATCCTTAATGCGCAAGTGTCCTATTAACCTACCGTGATGGCGATGACCATGGTGAAAACGACCGCTGTTGTTCTTTTCATGGTGAGAGAAGCCTGGCTGCTCACGATAAATTCTTTCCAGGGGCTGCACTTTGTGTGTGTTATGTGAGTTTGGAGACAGGGGAGAGGGAAAGACAACACAGGTCCAGGGTCTGCTCCCGACCACGGTGGGTTCAAGTTCAAGGCTCAAGTGAGAAATACCTTTTAGAAATGTTGGATAAGAATGCTAACACATCCATGGAGAGGAGCCAGCTGTCAGGTCCCTTCAGGAGACTAAATGCTGTCTGATCACAGATTTGGATTGAAGGGCATGGGATGTTCTCAAGGAAGTATCTCACCTGGCTGGGGTGAAGAGAAAAACAACATGATTATTTTAAGCAGTGCATAAAATGCATACAATAAAATTTTATGCTAAAAAATTTTATGATAAAAACTCATAGCATACTAGGAATAAAAGGAAATGTCCTTATTCTAAAAACAGATATCCACAAACAAAGCTAACATAGTAAATGGAGAAATACTGAATGATACCAACTCAGCATTGTACTGGCCCATGCAATATAGTGGTTAAGGCAAAAAAAAAAAAAAAAAAGAAAGAAAGAAAGAAAGAAGGTATTACAATCAGAAAAGAAAAAATAAAAGAGTAATTATTTACAAATGACATGACTGTGTAGACTGCCCCTCCACAGCCCTGCTCAATAGCTGATACCCATCA
>CAUYON010155901.1:0-24563 GCA_963573935.1 Arctocebus calabarensis
GTGCCTGTAGTCCCAGCTACTTGGGAGGTGGAGGCAAGAGACTTGCTTGAGCCCAGGAATTGGAGGTTGCTGTGAGCTGTGATGACACAGCACTCTATCCAGGGTGACAGCTTGAGGCTCTGTCTCAAAAAAAAAAAAAAATTAAGCCACATAATTTTAAATAACCAATGGGTTTAAGGTAATTGAGATACATGGTATTTTTTAAGTTCATAAAAATTGATGTATCAAAATTTGTAGAATCATCCGAAACAGTGCTTAGATGGAAATTTGTAGTTTTAGATTCATATATAAAAAATAAAAAATGTTTAAATCAATTATGTAAGTTTCCAATTAAAAAAATCTAGAAAAAGAAAAAATCAGCACTAAAATAAGTACAAGAAAGGAAATAATGAAGTAAGTACAAAAATTATTCAAAAAAGAATAAGGGAAATCAATAAAACCAATAGCTGGTTTCATGAAAGTATCAATAAAATTGTCTAGTTAGATTGAATATGAAAAAAGGGAAGACATAAATGATATCAGAAATGAAAGAAGCAGCTACTAATCCTGCATATAGTAAAATAATCAAAGAATATTATTAAAATTTTATGCAATACATTTAAAAACTTATAGAATGGGAAAATATCTTGAAAAAATATTCCCAAAATTAACTCATGAATAAATTCTATAATTTTTCATTTTAGAAAATACCTCCCAGGTCAAATGGCTTTATAGGTGAATGGTACCACACACTTATATTATTCAGAAATTATACTCATTTTATACAAACTCTCAGGAAATTCAGGAGGAGGTCAAGATTCCTAACTTGGCTTATGAGATCAATCCAGCAGTCTTTCCTTATCTGTGGGGGATATGTTCCAAGGCTTCCAGTAGATGCCTGATACTGTGTCCTATGCTTTTTATATATACGTACTATGCTTTGTGTATACATACCTATGATAAACTTTAATTTATAATTAAGCTTAGTAGGAGATTAACAACAATCATACAATAGAACACTTATAACAATATACTGTAATAAAAGTTATGTGAAGATGGTCTCTCTCTCTTTCATATCTTCTTGTACTATATTCACCCCTGTGATGGTATGAGATAAGAAAATGCCTTGGCAATGAGAAGAAGATGAATTTTTCAGGCATTATGGTACAGCAAATTTTGCGATGTACCATCTACTGTAATGTAGATGATATAGCTACTCTTCACCTTCTGAGGGTAAGTCAGAAGGAGGAACATCTGCTTTAAGTGATCCTGGATTATCAAGACCCGATCATGTGGGTGTTGAGTAAGGAGCTGATGTTGATGACTAACAGGCAGATAGTGTCCACAGCATGAATACACTGGACAAATGGATGATTCATGCCCTGAGTGGGACAGAGTGGATGGCAAGAGATTTCATAATGCTACTCAGAATGGTATGCAATTTAAAACTGAGGACTCGTTTATTTATAGAATTTTTCCATTTAATATTTTTAGAATGCATTTGACCATGAGTAACTGAAACTATGGAAAGTAAAACCTCAAGAAAAGGTACTTTTGTATTACCCTAAGGCAAAACCAGAAGATAAGGACACAGGGAAAGAAAAGTAGGTAACTATATCCTCATGGACGTTAATGTACATATCCTTGATATAATTACATATTTCTGGATTTATTAGTAAATAAGTCTACTTTATATAAAAAAGGAATATGCCAAAACCAAATGAAGTTTATCTAAGGAATGCAATATAGGATTAATATTTAAAGTCAATCAAGATTGTATTTTTAGTTAAGAGTGAGTAATTTCACCATAGTCTATCTCTAGATAGACCACAACTAAGAAATCTGGAGAGCACACCCATTTGTGTGTGTGCCCACACACATGCACACACATGCATGCATGCACACATACACACTCACATGTGTGCACACACACACACACACTCCTAGCAGAGTAGTAAATGATAATAGGCAGATTGGGAAGTTTGGGAGGGAGCAGAAATTAATGAATAGACATAAATGAGGTCTGGATAAAATGCAGATGTTTCTGGACAATGATGAAATACTATAAACAATTCAATGTCTGTAAATTTGATAACTTTATATTAAAGGGCCTAGAAATTGTGGCTTCTAGGTCGATTCAACCCAACATGTTTTGGTGATTAAAGTTTTCATAGAGAATAGCCACTGTTATGGGTTTATTTGCTGTGTATGTATGGCTGTTTTCACACTACAGCCTCGGAGTTGAGGGGTTGTGACAGAGAACACAGGGTCCACAAACCTAAGATATTTACTATATGGTCTTTACGGGAAAAAATTAGCTCAACTTTGACATTTTTTTCTGGGTCAATTTTTAGGTCAAATAGTTTGGAATTATCCTTAACTCCTCTCTCTTATACTCTGTACTGTTTTATCCACAAATATACAAACTCTGTCAGGATCCCAGCTATTTCTCATTATCCCTACAGCTGGCCATCTGGTGGCAGGCCACAGTTTGCTTTCCCACACAGTTTCTACATTGGTTCGTTTGTTTTCTCTACTACACCTCTATACTCTTTACTAACCACAAGGAAGAAAAACTAATTGGTTTAAAACGGAAATCTGCTTATAAATCTCTTGCATCTTCCCTTTCCAATCAGAGTGAAAACTAAAGTCTTTACAAGGCTGAAACAACTGACACAATCTGCCCATCACTGAGCATCTCCGCATGTGACATCCCACATCTCTATTTCCCACTCCAACTCATTTCCTGATACTCTCACCACTGACACCCCTGTAGTTCGCCTGGACTCGCACCAGTTTCTTGAACCTACCAAGTCAGCTTCAGATTTCCGCTCAAGGTCGCGTGCTCAATGACATCTTCCTTGAGCACACTCAGTAACACAGTGTCAGCCTCTAAATCCCACCCTCCCCTCCCCCTGTTATACACTATATTTGTCTTAGTATTTGCCACCATCTGACAATAAACATTTGTTGATGAATACAGAAGTCTATACAAAATTTTGCTCAGGAGAATATTGTCAGAGGAAAATTTTCAATGTATATTGAGAAAAATACATATTCCCTTGTATAGTCCCAATTTTGTAAATAAATATTGTGAATATATGACTGTATGTGTGGGTTGGATGTGTAGGTATTCACTGAGATTTTATTTATGTGACGAAGATTGTGAGTGGTTTTAATTTTCTGTTTCAACTTTCTACAATTCAGGTTGTTCTTTTACAAGTAGACAAAAATGACTAGAATACAAACAAATTTATGGGAGAAGTTGCTTAATCGAGGGAACTCTTCATCTTGGCTGTTCTCCATTGCATCTGAAACATAGAAACATTACAGGATCTTTAAATGGCAGGTGTGTGTCCAGAGAAACTATTCTAGAATGTACACCACTGAGCATGTATTTGTTTTAAGAGGGTAAAATATGAGTGGAGGTGCCACTTTATATGCAATGTCTTTAAAAAAAATAAAAATCCAACTTACCATTAGGTATCTAATAGTTCAAACTATCTTTCAGAGAGATATATAATTCTAATAAGTTAAGGCTATTTGAATTTAGCAACGTATCCCCTCCATGTTAACTTGGTCACTACTTTTTAACAAGATTGCCAATTTACCTGTTTGAATATATGGCCAGGCTTTTTGTATGTATGAACTTTGGGATTTGTTATTCATACCTCAGACCTGCTTCTTCCTGTTTTCACCTGGGCTCCAAATAAAACAATCCCTTCAGACCAAGTGAATTGCTTTCACTTCTAAATATATCTATGTAAAAACTTCTCCAATCACCTGATAAATTAGCTTTAATTAGCTAATTGTACTTTCAACATTAGATTAACAGATTCTTGCAAAAGGTGAGGAAGTCTAACAAACCATTTCTGAGAACCTTCTGAACTAGTGAACATTATCTTTAGAGACGTTCAGAATTGGAACAACATATGTGTCCTGAATATAGTGCCATTTTAAAAAATAAGTTGAGTTACCTCAAAGAAATATGCCTTTGAGAAGAAATACAGTAGAACCTATGTCAGTTGACCATCCAAAGGACTGTAAAAAACTGGTCAATATATGGAAGTGGTTCAACATAAGGAACAAGGCCTACTGTAGTGATACGGACATGTGGTGCATGTCCAGTCTATGAAAATTAGGTCAACTTCAGAAGGTAGTCAATGCAGGGGTAGGGAGGTGGTCAACTATGGAGGTTCTACTGTACATGGATTTATATACAATTTAAATACTTCCTAATCACTAAAATGTTTATTAAACTTCGCTGTTTAGATTTAGATATTTCATTCCTAGTAGAGTTTTTTAGACCTCTCACTCATTTGGTTCCATAAGATCTGTCATGAAAATATCTTACCAATTCAAATTTGAATCATGACAGATAGGCAAGTATTTATTTACTATGGTGCTGGCTATAGAATTTGACATTGCTTTAGTGTTCCATGAAATAGATTTCCATATTTTTTCTCAGAAGACTCGTTGTTTATCTAAGTCTTCTAGACACATACTTTTCTTGAATGCTTTCAGTCTCCTCTAACAAACTGATATCTGTGGCCAGATCTCTCTTCCTCTACTCTTAGCTTCATGGAATCTAATATCTGATGCCTATGTTGTTGAGTAGCCTACAAGTTCGGATATTTTCTCCAAAAACGTTTGTGTTCCAAGTCTCCCTTTCTCCATAGATTTTTGTGTCTGTGGTAAAGGGGACGCTCCTGACTAGAAGTATAATTAGTCAATTTTTAGAAGTAACAAAAATAAATAGATTAAGTTCTACATCCAAAGCATTTTGATGAGGAACCTAATGAAGCCTTCGAAAACCTGCAGGAAATAAGGGATAAGCTCTTGGCCAACAGACCTTGGAAGGGAGAAATAACTTCTGTTGGCAGTTGGAACAGATGGCATCTTAAGCATGACAAATTTCCCACTATTCTAAGTAGAATCAATATCCAGAAGCATGAAGTAAATTAGTTGGCAGTTGGATGAGAATCTGGCTATTAGTTTGATTTAGATATGGGTCGATTTGCATAGTTTTGTCATGATACTTTGTTTCAGTTCATTACTTATAACCAGATTCAATAGTAATCATTACGAGATTGTGATGAGAAACTTGCTGACATAAACTTGAAACCAGAAAGATTTAAAAAGAAAGAGCAATTGAATTGAAGGAGCCTAAGTACATCTCCATTTCAGTTCTCTTCCTCTATGGGTATTCAGATAATTTCTTGGGCAGCATGCTTCTGAAATGAAGTCACAAAGGAGGCAGAGGAGGATGCAGAAACATATGCAGAAGATACCAATATTTATCATGAGTTTACTTTATGCCTGTGGTTTCCTAGATGGAATTCTTTTAATTCTTGTAACAGATATCAGAGTTAATAAGTGACAAAGTCTGGCCTCAAATCCATGTGTAACAGAGTTTGTAAGCCGTGCCTTTTACCTTTCAATGACGTTATGTTCATGTTTGATTGTCCTTTAGCATTTAGCTCTTTTCTTCCACTAGACATCCTACCTGAGCCCATTCTTAAAGGTTTTTCTCCTGGAGAAAGTTTTGTATTCTCAACCAGGGATACTGATAGACTATACTCATTGAATATAAAATTTAATTGTATTTTAGCTAAAAACCCCAAAATTTAATCTGAGGAAATGAACTCCTAATAGTAAATGATCAGACTTCAAGTCATTTACATACTCGTGTAACAACTACCTATTCACCGAATATCTACTAGGTCCCAAGTATACTGTGCTAAATACTGAGAAGATAGTGTGAGCAAGAAATGACACAGTTCTTATTTCATGGAGCATAGAGTTTGATGCGGAACACAGACATTAATCAAAGAATCACATAAATTTATATTAAATTCCAACCGTTCAGAAGTTCAGCTTGTAACATTGAAGGTTCAGCTTACATGTCGGAGAATTCCAAGCTGAATAGTAGTGTCTGCCTTGTTTTATGGGGAGTATTCATGAAATGAACACTAGTGGAAGAAAGAGCAAGGATTGAACAGAGGAAAAAATTGAGCTGTAATTCAGGGTCATTAAAGCTGAGTTGGCCCTTTAGAGTTGCCTCAAATTGGGAGAAAGGGTCAGGTCTTTACATTTTGTATCAGTCATTGAATTTGTGCTGCTTCAGAAGAAAAGTAGTTTGAGGACAGAGTAGAATGTATGGAAACAGACACAACTTTCCCTGAGAGTTTTAGCTTACATAGCAAAGAACAAGATAAACTGGTACCTAGAAGGCAATGATGGCCACAGTGAACATTTATTTTAATTGAAGAAATTTTCAGGTAGGAGAGTTTATCAGGGACATAGATATTTCATCACAGAAACATTCTTTGGGTAAGTCCCACCTTATTTTTGGTGTGAATATAAGTAAGATACACATAGTCTTAAAACTTTAAGCTTATTACTTAAAGTTTTGTTCTTCCTACTTTTTGAAAGATATTTATTAGGAGACCTTCCTCAGCAAAGTAGGAAAATTCAGGTTAAACATAGAAGGCTGAGTGATAGTCTAGTTATGAAATAAAGACAGGAAATGATTTTGGTGTAGGATATTGGAAAGAACCATCTTAGAATCTGGAATGGCTCCTCATAAAAATATCAAGGAATATGTCTACTGATTACTCCAAAATCCACAATTGTGTGCCTTTGTTCTAAGTATTGGAGATAAATTTGATATAATTTGAACCAGCGTGTGTGGCTGATTCCAAGAAGAGAAAGACTGAAGACATGAGAACTGATGATAGCAATGGGGATCTAGATCAGATATGGAGCCCTGGGGTTAAGCTTATTAATGATCTGGATATACTCAGAAGTAAAGGTGATAAAATATGAAGTTTCTACTTTTTTATTACACTAATGTTCTAAATATGCTGCTGTACCATTTTATTACAAGGAATTTTATGATTTCTACTTTTCATCTAGGTAGTTAATTATATTCTTTCTGGGAAAACCCATAAAATGTTTATTCATTCATTCAACCATTTTTTAAAAAATACATATTTTTGGATTGGCACTGTGCTACTAGCAGAGTATAGAGGGGTAGCAGAAAAAAATGACATAGACCCATCTTTTGTGGGAAGACAGATGATGATACATAAAAGTAACAAATGGCTCTGATTGTCATACATGCTTTAAAGGGAATAAATTGTCACAGTAGAGAGTAAGATAACAGGAATGTGATAGCAGGTGAGAGAACCCACCTTATTATTATTATTTTCTATTAAATCGTAGGTGTGTACATTAGTGCAATCAAGGGGTACAATGTGCTGGTTTCATATACTTTCTGAAATATTTTCATCAAACTGTTTAATGTAACCTTCATAGCATTTTCTTAGTTATTGTATGAAGACATTTGTATTCTGCATTTAGTAAGGTTTGCCTGTACCCTTTTAAGATGCATTGTAGGTGTGGCCCCACCAATTACCCTCCCTCCACCCAGCCTCCCTGCTTCTATCCCCTCCCTTGTCCCTTTCCCCATATTCTTGTGCTATGGTTGGATTATAACCTTCATATGAAAGCTATAAATTAGTTTCATAGTAGGGCTGAGTACATTGGATACTTTTTCTTCCATTCTTGAGATACTTTTCTAAGAGGAATATGTTCCAGCTCCATCCATGTAAATATGAAAGAGGTAAAGTCTCCATCTTTCTTTAAGGCCGCATAATATTCCATGGTACACATGTACCACAATTTATTAATCCATTCATGGGTCGATGGGCACTTGGGCTTCTTGCCTGACTTAGTAATTATGAATTGGGCTGCAATAAACATTCTGGTATAGATGTCTTTGTTATAATGTGATTTTTGGTCTTCTGGGTATATACCTAGTAAAGGAATTATATCGAATGACAGGTCTATTTTTAGATCTCTAAGTATTCTCCAAACATCCTTCCAAAAGTAACGTATTAGTGTGCATTCTCACCATAGTGTAGAAGTGTTCCCTTTTCTCCACATCCATGCCAACATCTCTGGTTTTGGGATTTTGTTATGTGGGCTAATCTTACAGGAGTTAGGGGATATCTCAAAGTAGTTTTGATTCTAATTCTTCTGATGATTAAGGATGGTGAGGATTTTTTCATGTGTCTGTAGGTAATGCCTCTATCTTCTTTAGAGAAGTTTCTCTTCAAGTCCTTTGCCCACCCTGACATGGGATCACTTGTTCTTTTCTTGCTAATACGTTTGAGTTCTCTGTGGATTCTGGTTATTAAACCTTTGTCAGAGGCATAACCTGTGAATATTTTCTCCCATTCTGAGGGCTGTCTGCTTGCTATACTTACTACGTTCTTGGCTGTGCAAAAGCTTTTTAGTTTGATCAGGTCCCAGTAGTGTATTGTTGATGCTGCTTCAATTGCCTAGGGGGTCTTCTTCATAAAAAATTCACCCAGCCTGATTCCATCAAGAGTTTTCCCTGCACTTTCTTCTAGTATTTTTATAGTTTCATATCTTAAGTTTAACTCTTTGATCCAGTGAGGGTCTATCTTAGTTAGTGGCAAAAGGTGTGGGTCCAGTTTTAGTTTTCTACAGATCGTTAGCCAGTTAACCCAGCACCATTTGTTAAATAGGGAATCTTTTCCCCACTGAATGTTTTTAATTGGCTTGTCAAAGATCAAATAACAGTAAGTAACTGGGTTCATCTCTTGGTTCTCTATTCTGTTCCATACATCTATCTCTCTGTTTTTGTGCCAGTACCATGCTGTTTTGATCAGTATCTATTTATAGTACAGTCTGTATTTATAGCTACAGGTCTGGTAGCATGATTCCTCCAAGAAGGTCCCCAGTTTCACAAGCAGTAGCACTGTATGGGTCCTTGGCAAAACTCTAGGGGAAAAGGTACAGACACCAGCTTTCAAGCAAAGGACTGGTCAATCACTACTCCTAGAACCCCCAGCCCAACTTGTCCTTATCTACTCTTCCAGCTAAACGGTGTAAAATTAATCATGGGGTGGAATCAACAGAAATGATCTGGAAACATGAACAACCAGAATAGATCAACCCCTGCAAGGAATAATATGGCAGACACAAATGACGATCCTATGCATAAACAGATGGCTGAGATGTCAGAAATTGAATTCAGAATTTGGATTGCAAATAAAATTAATAAAATAGAGGAAAAGTTGGATTTAGAAATTCAGGGTGCATTTCAAAAATTGTCTCAAGAAGTTAAGGAATTCAAAGACCAAATGACCAAAAATTTTGACACATTGAGACAAGAAGTTGCAGCCCTCAAAAATCTGAGAAACACAATAGAATCCCTCAGCAACAGAATGGAGCAAGCAGAAGAAAGGATTTCTGACATTGAAGACAAAGCTTTTGAATGCTCCCAAACTTCCAAAGAGGAAGAGAAATGAAAGACAAAAATGGATCATTCTCTCAGAGAGCTCTGGGATAACTCAAAGAAAATATTTGCCTGATAGGATACCTGAAAATGATGAAGTGGTGTCACAAGGCACAGAGTCTCTTCTTTATGAAATTATGAAAGAGAATTTTCCAGACATGCCAAGAGATTCTGAAATTCATATAGCAGACAGTTTCAGAACCCCAACATGACTCAACCCGAATAAAACATCCCCCAGGCACATCAGAATTAAGTTCACTAAAGTTAGTATGAAAGAGAAAATTTTGAAAGTGACCAGATGCAAGAAATTTTTAACCTACAAGGGGAAGAATATTAGAATAACTGCAGATCTCTCTTATCAAACCTTTTAAGCTAGAAGAGAATGGTCATCAACTTTTAATCTCCTAAAACAAAATAACTTTCAACCCAGGAGCTTGTATCCAGCTAAAACTGAGTTTCATTTATGATGGAGAAATTAAATACTTTAATGACATCCACATGTTGAAGAAATTTGCTATCACTAAACCAGCTCTCCAGGATAGTCTCAAACCTATTCTCCATAATGACTGGCATAATCCTCCAACGCAAAAGTAAACTCATCCAAAAACTTTTTATCAAATTCCAACTCCCACAGCAACAAAAGGATTAAAAATGTCCACTAGGTTTTTCAAGATTTATCAATATTTTCAATTATTGTGAATGGTTTAAATTGTCCTCTAAAGAGGCATAGGTTGGCTGACTGGATAGAAAAACTCAGGCCAGATATCTGCTGAACTCAAGAATCTCATCTTACTTTAAAAGATAAATATAGACTCAAGGTGAAGGAATGGTCATCTATATTCCAGGCAAATGGAAAATAGCAGGCAGAAAAAAGCAGGTATTGCAATCTTATTTGCAGATACAATAGGCTTTAAACCAACCAAAGTAAGGATGGATAAAGATGGACATTTCATATTGTTAAAGGTAATACTCAATACAATAAGATTTCAATTATTCATATTTATGCACCCAACCAGAATGTACCTTAATTTATAAGAAAAACTCTAAATGACATGAGTAACTTGATTTCTTCCAGCTTCATTGTAGTTGGAGTTTTAATACTCCTTTAGCAGTGTTGGATAGATCCTCTAAGGAGCAGCTAAGTAAAGAAATATTAGATTTAAACTTAACCATTCAATATCTGGATTTAACAGACATTTACAGAACATTTCATCCTAATAAAATTGAATACACATTCTTCTTATCAGTCCATGGAACATACTCCAAAATTGATCACATCTTAGGTCACAAGTCTAAACTCAGCAAATTTAAAAGAATAGAAATTATTCCTTGCATCTTCTTGGACCACCATGATATAAAAGTTGCACTCAACAATAACAGGAATTTGCATACTCAAACAAAGACATGGAAGCTAAATAACCTTATGCTGAATGATAGATGGGTCATAAACGAGATTAAGAAGGAAATCACTAAATTTTTGGAACAAAATGACAATGAAGACATGAATTATCAAACCTCTGGGATACTGCAAAGGTAGTCCTAAGAGGGAAATTTATAGCACTGCAAGCCTTCCTCAAGAGAACGGAAAGAGAGGAAGTTAACAACTTAGTGGGACATCTCAAGCACCTGGAAAAGGAAGAACATTTCAACCCCAAAGCCAGCAGGAGAAAAGAAATAACCAAAATCAGGGCAGAATTAAATGAAATTGAAAACAAAAGAATTATACAACAGATCAATAAATCAAAAAGTTGGTTCTTTGAAAAGGTCAATGAAATGGATAAACTGTTGGCTAATCTAATCAGGTAAAAAAAGAGTAAAATCTCTAATTTCATCAATCAGAAATGGTAAATATGAAATAACAACAGACCCCTCAGAAATTCAAAAAATTCTTAACAAATATTACAAGAAACTTTACTCTCAGAAATATGAAAATTTGAAGGAAATTGACCAATATTTGGAAGCACACCACCTTTCTAGACTTAGCCAGAATGAAGTGGAAATGTTGAACAGGCTGATATCAAATACTGAAATAGCATCAACTATATAAAATCTCCCTAAAAAGAAAAGCCTGGAGCAGATGGCTTCATGTCAGAATTCTACCCAACCTTTAAAGAGGAACTAGTACTAGGAACTATATTCCACAACCTTTTCCAAAATATAGAAAGAAAGAATACTACCCAACACATTCTATGAAGCGAATATCACCTTGACCCCTAAACCAGGAAAAGACCCAACAAGAAAAGAAAACTACAGACCAATATCACTAATGAATATTGATGCAAAAATATTCAATAAGATCCTAACAAACAGAATCCAGCAACATATCCAACAAATTATACACCACAACCAAGTGGGCTTTATCCCAGGATCTCAAGGCTGGTTCAATATACATAAATCCATAAATGTAATTCAGCACATAAACAAATTAAAAAACAAAGACCATATGATTCTCTCAATTGATGCAGAAAAAGCTTTTGATATATCCAGCATCCCTTCATGATCAGAACACTTAAGAAAATTGGTATAGAAGGGACATTTCCTAAACTAATAGAGGCCATCTACAGCAAACCCACAGCCAATATTGTATTTAATGGAGTTAAATTGAAATCATTTCCATGTAGATCAGGAACTAGGCAAGGTTGCCCATTGTCTCTGTTGCTCTTCAACATTGTAATGGAAGTTTTAGTCATTGCAATTAGGGAAGAAAAGGTGATCAAGGGTAACCACATAGGATCAGAAGAGATTAAACTTTCACTCTTCGCAGATGACATGATTGTATATCTGGAAAACACCAGGGATTCTACTACAAAACTTTTAGAAGTGATCAAGGCATACAGCAGTGTCTCAGGCTAGAAAATCAACACCCATAAATCTGTAGCCTTTATATATATCAACAGTAGCCAAGCTGAAAAAACTTGGCTAGGTTCGGTCAAGGACTCTATCCCTTTTACAGTAATACTAAAGAAGATGAAATATTTGGGAATTTACCTAACAATACCTGAATTTCAGGATGATAATATGGAGACTTTGATGTTGAAGTGAGAATTCTCCTTGTCTGACAACATAATACATGGCTGCATTTCCAAAATGACACTTAAATTAAGAACAGTTACATAGTTATGATTCAATAAAAAATAAATAAATAAATAAATAAATAAAAATTTATGATAATTTAACCTGGGATATGTAAAATGAAATGTGATTGATAATCAAATGAACAAAATTGTAGACAAAATTATAGAAGATATTAAATTTCCATATAACCTAAAAAAAAAAATAAATAAATTAAGAACAGTTTCCACGCAGAGAGCATTTACTGTAGTAGCCTTCCTTCCAAGTCCTCTGCCTACATTAACATATGTAGTTCTCACAACAATTTTGTGTAGCAGGTACTACTGTTATCACTCCCATTTTAGAGTTGAAGAACCCAAGGCCCAGGGAGAATAATTGCTGTGTGGTCTGAGTGTTTGTGCCCCTCCCCCCACAACTGTAAATTGCTATGTTGGAGACCTAATGCCTAAGGTGATAGTATTGGAGATGGGGCCTTAGGTGATGATGAAGTCATGTGGGTGGAGCCATCATGAAAGGGACTGGTGCCTTTATAAAGGAGATCCAAGAAGGACCTCACCCCTTCCTCCACGTGAGGACACAGCAAGAAGGTGCTGTCTGTGAACCAGGAAGAGAGCCCTCACCAGATTCTGAATTTCCCTGTATCTTCATCTTGAGCTTCCCAGCCTCCAGAACTGTGAGAAAGAAATTTCTATTGTTTATAAGCCACTCAGTTTGTGGTATTTTTCTACAGCAACCTGAATAGACTTAAGCAATGCCAAACATGGCCAAGGTCACATATGGAGCTGGTCTTCAAATCCAAGCTGCCAGGTTCTAGAGCCTGCTCATAATTATGAAATTTTGTTGCCTCTTGTATGTCATAAAGTGTGCTGTCCCAAGTGGCAGAGATCATGGATACAGGATAAATCTAAGGGTTCTCACAATCTACCCATAAATCCATCTTGACACTGTTTGCTTTTAAAAATTAGATGTAATTCACTGTAAAGGGAAAGAGAGTCAGAATGCATAAATGTTATGTAAGGATGAATTTTCACAGAAATTTCTGTTCCCTTGATAATTTTCTCACAAGTACCATAGATTCTGGTCCCAGAGATAGAGAGAAAGCTTCAAGCAAAAATGGGCCAGCTTCTCCATCCTCTCTCTGAGACGGGGGGAACCCCAGGCAATCCTTGCAACAAAATGTGAGAGTGGAGAAGGCGTCTGTCTCCTCATTTTGCTCAGTCCTCTGTGCAGTTTCTTGGTCTAGGGGCTGGGGCAGAAGTGATGACTTTCAGCTCTTAGAGTCATTTGTGAGCTTATTGGCGGCAGATTGAGAGACAGTGGCTTTGGCTGTGGTGGCAGTGTGCTTTGTAGCAGCGTCATGGACACCATGTGAGCTTTACATCATTTGAGAGAAACTTCCTTGTGGATTTTCAGGTTTCATAAAATCTGGAACATGTTCTGGGCGATGAAGCAAGAAGAAGGAAATGATATAAAGTCTGTGTGTCAGTTATTAAGCTACTTTTTCTTGGCTACAAATTCACAATTCTATAGTCACCTTGTGATGCTGGACAGCGACTCTGAAACCAGGTTTCCTCTTCGTGCTGGGTCTGTGTTAGGCTCTGCCAATAGGAGACATCAGAGGGAGATGTTGGAGTTGCGGGAGAGAGAAGAGACTTGCTCCTCCAAGTCTGCTTCCTGTGAACTTCCTGTCTGCTTGCAGGTTTTGGGGGTGAAACCGCAGCCTCACAGCTGCATCTTCCTATGGCAGCAGCTGAAATCATTTGAAATTTCTTAGCGCTTGCAAAATGAAGCTTCTTTGTCCTCTTCCTAGGTGTCTGGGTCCCAGTTGCACAGGGCCCTCCTCCAAGCTCAGAGATAGCAGGTAGTCAGCAGTCCTTCCTCAGATGTGAGTTTCAGCTTCCCAGGGGCCCTTATAGGCTTTAACACTTCCAATGTCTCCCTTTGTTCCCTGACTGTTGCGGCGATAGCTGCCTCTTGCAAGTACTACCCCATTACACCTTATCTTTTCATTTGTCTAGTTGTGAACTACTTATAGGTAAGAGATCTTTGTATTAAATTCTCCTAGTTCAAATAACTCATGTGCTTTCTGTCTTTTGCGTGGACCCCAGTGGATGCATAATGTATATTTATAAAAGTGTATCAAACCCATAGACAGGAAAGATGTTGCCAGAAATGGCTGTGGATGGAATTCCCTACCACCTGGAACTTTCAACAATATGACAGTTTGTTCTTCTGTGGCTGTCCAGAGAATCTCCCTGGCTTCCAATCTCTTCCTTCGTGAATGTTCCAGTCCTTTTTATGGGCTCCTCTGGGTAGGTGCAACCTATCTAGGAGAATCTCCCTTTTCATCAACTCTTATCAATTTTTTGGCACCTTTATTACATCTGCAAAATTGTTTTACCTTTGTCAGATGATGTCACTTGATCACGGGAGTCAAAACCCTCAACCTAACACACCTACCCATATTCAATGGGAGAAAATTATACAGGGCTTGTAAAGCAGAGGGTAAGAATCTTGAGAATGTTGCCTACTAGGGAGACCATAAGTCTCCTGCCAAGCTGGATGGCTTCAGCCTCTTGAATCCTGAACATACTTGGGATCATCTGGATATGGCTGATTTGTATGTCTGCCATTTGAATATGTAGATTGGAAGTCACTTCCATCCAAGTGACCTCATTTCCCTTTCCTTCAGAGTAGACCACAGCTGTTCTGGAACTAAACTGCAAGACCACACACTGAGAGGTTGCTTTGGCAACTGACACATACTCTGTTCCATTTGAACACTAGTTAATTTTTTTCTCTTTTCTGTTTTTTTGGCCAGGGCATTGCTAAGCAGAGTAGAAACTGAAATGTTGCAGCTTGTCAAAATCCCAGATATGGCAAAAGCTGGGAGATCACCTGAAGGGTGGGCACAAGCTTCGAAACCAGATGTAAGTAAGTTTGTAGTTTAGATTCATTATAATTTGTTGTCCAAAGGAATGCATGTCTTCTGTCACCATTATTGGTCTGCTAACTAGTACTTTATATATAGCAGCTATGATCAGGTATTTGTTAAATTAAACCAAAGCGCCCATTCAAATAGTTATTTGTATATATCCGAACCAGCGCATATAGAATTTGAATTTCCATGACCCTGAGTTTCCCCAAATTTGATTTTAAACAGTCTATTAAAAGTACAAAAGCATCAAATTCCTTTCTGTCCATCTAATTATATTTCTGACTAAAGTGACCCTTGAACTGTTAGAAGTCAGGCTCATTTGTCAGGCAGCAGGTACTGTAATCATTCACTGTATTGTTCATAAAAATGAACCACTTATTTTTAGTCATCCTTATGTGAGATTAATAAAAGTAAATGCATAAATCAATAAAATTAAACAGTAGCTCTGCGGTAAGTTGCTTAAGTTGTTTTGTTCCCATGCTGCATGAGTTATCCTATGCACAGAAAGGATGCAGGGAAAGCATTGTCATTCTTTGAGACAACAGTGATTCCCCTCAGCTCTTGTCAGTCCAATTCCCAAGATCCATATTCACCACCTTGTGTTCCACAGAATGTTAGTTCCATGGGATATTAATAGGTGTTCCTGTCTGAATGTTTCTATTATCAGAATGTGGGGAAATGTAGCACCCCTGGACCCCCTCCTGCCACCCTGTCTCCCCTCAAGACTCACAATTTATACTAGCAATGGAAAGCTCTAAACGTTCATGGAGACAGGTATTTAACTCAGCATTTCTCACTTAATTGGACCACAGACATTACTTGTTATCCCCTTGGTGGCTCTGTGATCATCTATTTGTTTTCCAAAAAAATAATGTTGCTGAGATGTACTTTGAGGAATGCTCTCTAGATTAGCAAGGCGTTTGATGAGAAGGATTGTATCTTTATTCAGATCTTCTAATTGGGGTAGGTGATTTGGAGGCCTAAACACCAAGGGGCCCTTTTTCAGTGCCAGGCACTATACAGCATCTCTTTCTAACGTTTATCCCTATAGCAGAGGACATCTGACTCCTATTTATAGATGCAAATGCTGGAGTTGAAGGATGTAAAACAATGTACTCAGGTGTCTAACTGGCCTACCACACCTAAAGTCTGGGCTCTTTGCTCTATTGATACGCACTTTCATGTACAGGAACCTGAAAAACTAAATTGCCTGATGACACAAGCTTGTACTTTCTATCCAAAAGACTCTCCAAAGAGTCTAGAGAGGTCTGTGGATGGAAATTAAGAACCTGCTGTGTCTCCAAGTAAAGCTTTGAATATTGTATGCTGGGCAGAAGGGCGTATGCATGTTAGAGATACAGAGGTTGGAAATAAAGAACATTAGTTAAAAAAAAAAAAAAAAAAAGAACATTAATCAAGCCAGACCTCAGCATTCTAGGATGCGCTGACCACTTCCATTTCCAAAAAGAAGCAGTTCCCAGGTTTTGTGCATGTTCTGACTGGGTCACTTAGATCCTGGCTGAACATATGCTTGCCTTGTAAGATTTTTGACTGAAATTGTGCCTTCCTGAATTTTCTCTTTAGAGAAAAAGTACTCAACAGTCTCTGAGACATGCATCAGCCATAGCTGATAAGTACTTAAAGATTTTATTTCTCTGAGAAGTACTGTAAGTAGGACAATTTACAGAAATAATATCTTAGGGAAAAAAGCCTAATAGCTAGTTCACTGTGGATGCCCATGCATAATGGTATTCTATATTTGAGTACTATCTTCCCAATATTATATTTTAGACCCTTTTTGGAAAAATTGCTCTTGTGGTATAATCTGCCTGAGTGATTTTGAGTAATAGCGTTAATAAAAGGTGGTTTGTTGTGATTCAGGGCTTTATTTGTTTTGGTTAGTAGGGAGAGCTATATTAATATGTATTAAAATTACACAGTAAGAAAAACAGGATGTGTTTATTTTTTCCATGAACATGATGTATGAAGTGTTTCCAAATCTCAAGTGTTGCTCAATTTCAACCATCATGCAGAGCATTTAATAAAGATGGATTTTAAAATAGCACACTGTGGTAGTACCAACTACTGTTGAAATGGGCAGAGATGAAGAGTACATTAGTTGAATTCTTAGTAACCAGACTGCCCCAGATACAGGCTTGTTGAATTCATTCTTCAGGCACAGACCTTAGTCACCTTATTATTGAACGACTTTGAGCCTTAACTGCCCCCTAATCCATCCTGCTCCAGCCAGCTCATCAGTCAAGCACAGAAGGAAAACCCACGGAGGACGGTTGACCTCATGTACTCTGGCAAGTCTTCCCACCAAGCAGGAATGCTTACCATATTTATATTTGTGTATACTGTCCTCATCTACATGCAAGCTTTCCTAGTTTCTCTTTTCCTGGTTTCCTAGTTTTTCCTAGGGTGGTTTGAAGCTTCTGAAATCACTTAGTCACTTAGGGGGAGAGCTATATAGTTTCTCCCACGCTGTGATGAGTTGTGAGTGTATCTATGTGTGTGGTCAGTATGGTCATTCTCATGGGTTGCTACTCATTAGAATTCCTTGGGAATCTTTTTTAAACAACACCAAAACCTGGGTATTAACAGAACAATTATTTCAGAATGCTTGTCAGAGACATGTGTGTGTAATTATTTACTTTAGTATTTATTTTTAAACTTTTATTTTGGAAAACCTTTTACATACATAAGAAGTGGAAAAATAATATAATGAGTCAACAGGATAATGAACCATGACGTGGCAGCAACAATAACAAGATCATTGCTAGATTTGTTTTAAATCTAGCCTACATGGCTTGCACTGTCCACCTCCCTTGCATTATTTGGACACAAATCCGAGATATCCTATCACTTCATCCAAAAATATTTTAGTGTGGATCGGTATGTAGCTAAAAAAAAGGTACTCATTAAAAACTCATAATACCTTCAGAACACTAAAAGTTTAACTTCTTTTTTATAATCAAATATCCTGCCAATGTTTATACTCTTCCCATTGTCTCATATTTTTTATAGTTCATTGCTTCAGATTAGAATTCAAATGAGGTACATAAATTAAAGTTGGTTAATGTGTTTCTTATATCTCTTTCAATCTATAGATGACATCTCCATATTTTTTTCTTGCAAATTTAAAGAGAAAGTGGGTCATTGTGTCGTGGAGTTTTCCAAATGGTTAGGAATAACTGAATTCTGGGACTTCATTTAACATCCTCCTGCGTCTCCTGTATTTCCCATAAATAAGAACTCAAGGCTTGGCACAATTTAAATTGGATCACTTTGGAAAAACTATTTCCTAAGTGTTGGCCACATTTATCATTTGGCAATACATTTCTGATTATTTCTCTTTTTTATGTAAACAGCCTCTGATGATCAATTTGTAGACCCATTTTTTAAATTAAGGTTTACAGAATGGTGATATTTGAATTCAGTTATTTCTCCTTTACTTACTAGATGGAATAGTTAGATGGTGAAAAGTTTTCTGTCAACAACTATTTGATTACTCTGAGATACAGTTTGTACAGGAAAGAAGAAAACCCTACTTGCTTATTTCCCCTTATTTACTAGTTTTCAAATAATGAAGTTGTATGCCAATATCTTTCATTGAAATGTTTCTATCATGTTGTTATGAATGCATGAATTCAAAAATATTTGATATCTTTTAATACTTGCAAATTTTGTTTTATTTATACCTAGATTCTCCCAACAGTGGCCAAAGTAGCCTCTTCATTTGGGATTCTGGGCCTCTTGGACACAATCTTAGTAGTTGTTGACAGCATTCTCGTATTTCTGGTATGAAAGCACTTCTTGAACATTCCTGAGAATAGCCATCTGTCTAAGGGCTCTAGTTCTTTTTATGAGGCTATGTATTCAGAGACATGGCTCTGATTGTTACATATAATCATTGTTAAGAGGTTGCTCATTCTCTGGGACTTTCCAATAGACAGAGTTAGGAAACACATGTGAATGTTTTAAAAATATTTTTTAAAGCTTCATTTTAGAGCAGCTTTATAATCATAGTAAAATTGAGCAGAAGGTAGAGAAATTTCCCATATGCCTTCTTCCCCTTCACATGCATAGCCTCTCCCATTAATTATGTTAACATCCTCCACCAGAGCAGTTCATTGGTTCCAATCTGTGAACCTACATTGACATGTCATTGTCAACCAAAGCACATGGTTTACATGAAGGATCACTTGTGGTGTATATTCTGTGGGTTTGGGCAAATGTGTAATGACATATATTCAACATATCATACAGAGTAATTTCACCAACCTGTAAATTCTCTGTTTTCTGCCTATTCATCCCTCCCTATTCTCTAATCGTGGGCAACCACTGATATTTTCACTGGCTCTATAGTTTTGCCTTTTCCAGAATGTGTCATATAGTTGAAATCCTATAGCATGTTGGCCTTTCAGATTGGCTTTTATTACTTAGCAATATGCATTTACCTTTCCTCTGTATCTTTTCACGGCTTAAATGGGAGCTCATTTCATTTTAGTGTTGAATACTATTTTATTGCCTGAATGTATCATGGCTTATTTATCTATTCATCTACTGATGTTAGATATAATTGACTTCCAAGTTTGACAATAAAGCATTTATAAACATCTGTGTGCAGGATATGTGTAGACATGTTTTCAACTCCTTTAGTTATGTACCAAGGAGCTTGCTTGCTTGCTGGACTGTATGGTAAGAGTGTGTTTATTTTTGTAAGAAACTGCCAAAATGTTTTCCAAAGAGGGTGTACCATTTTGTGCTACCATTATCAGTAAATGAGAGTTCCTATTGTTTCATATCCTTGCTAGCATTTGAAGTTGTCAGTTTTTAGATTTTGGTCATTCCCATAAGTGTGTTTTAATTTGCATTTCCCACATGACCTGTGAGTTGGAGCATCTTTTTAGGTGTTCATTTGTTGCCTATAGATTTTCTGTGATGAGATGTTTGTTAAGGTTTTGGCCCATTTTTTAATGAGAGTGCTTTCTTATTGTTGAGATTTAAGAGTTTTTGTGTATTTTGGATTATAGCCCTTTATCAGATATATTTCTATGTCTCTAACAAATATTTTCTACAGATATGTGGTTTTTCTTTTCATTCCTTGACAGTATGTTTTGCAAAGCAGGAATTTTTAATTTTAATGAAGCCCAGCATATCGATTCTTTCTTTTATAGATCATGCCTTTGGTGTTGTGTCCATTAAGTCAGTGTCAAACCCAAGGTCATCTATATTTTCTTTTATGTTACCTTATTGAAATTTTATAGTTTTGTGAAAAAATATGGACTAATTTCAAAATTCAGGATATAGCATTTGTCTTTAATTTTATCAATTTTGTGTCTTTTCTTTCATACAAAAATTTCAGTTCCTCATGACATTTATGTAAGTGCTCACTTGTCCCATACGGCACATTGCATTTTCTACAACTGATTACAAGAATGTTTCCAATTCTACATGTGGTTCTTGAATCTTGTTTCTTCCCTATCAGGAGGTAGAGTATATTTTTCTTCCCTTGAAACTGGTAGGCCTTTGTGTTTGCTTCAATTAATAGAATGAAATAAATCAACCCTGTATTTCATGCCCTTGAAACCCACCGCCATAGTTTAAGGAAGCCCAGTTCCAAAGAAGTCACTGTATGTGTTCTGTCCAGCATCCCCAGGCATGGTCCATGCTGACAGAGAGCATCAGCCACCAGAGCTGGCAGTGGGAGAGATTTCAGATGATTACATTTCCTCAGGTGACATTGATTAGAACAGAGACAAACTATTCCCAGTAAGAGATGACCAAATATTTATTTCAGGAGCAAAACTAGTGTCATTTTGTTAGTGTTAAATTACTCATTCTTCATTGTGTAAGATAAAATAGCCCTTTGCCTTACCTTTTTAATTAAGTACATTTAATAAGGCATACTTGATATAAAAAAAGCTATAGAATGTGAAGTGCACAATTTGGTAAGTTTGCATGTGTGCATATATTGTAAACCCATCTGAGCAGTAAGCATAATGAATCTACCTCTGAGTCTAAGTGTCTCTTCCTATTCCTTTGTGATCTGTGGAATCCTGCTGTTCCTCCTGGACATACGCCCTTGTCTCAGGTGACCATTCATATCCTTTTCATCAATATACATTAGTTGCATTTTTTAGAATTTTATATTAATTGAGTCATACTTTCTCTACTGTTTTGGTCCTGGTCTGGCTTCTTTCACTCAGCGTTATTCCTCTGAGATGCATCTAGGTCGCATTGGCTGTCAGTCGTTCCCATCTCCCCATCTTCTTCTCACTGAGTAGTATTCCATTGTATGGTTGTACCCTAACTCGTTTACCCATTCACTTTTTGATCAGCATTCAGGTAGTTTCTGACTTTTGTTTATTACAAGCAAAAATGCTATGTGCATTCATGTACAGGTTTTTGAACATATGTTATCATTTCTTTTGTGTAAATATCTAGGAGTGAAATGGCTGGATTATACTCTATGTGTGTGCTGAACTTTTTCTAAGCTGCCATACTATTTTCAAAATTATCTGGATTATACTGTAGATGTGTGCTTAACTTTTTCTGAGCTGCCATATTATTTTCAAACTTATCTGTTAATATTTTATATTCTCACAAGCAATGTATAAGAATTATAGGTAACCTATATCATCACCAACACTGGACTGTTTTACTTGTTAATTTTAGCCAGTCTAACATGTAGAGATATTTCATTTGGTTTTAATATGCACTTGTCTAATATATAAAAATGAATAAGTATATCTTCATGTGCCTATTTATGATTTTTATATTTCTTTAAATGTAATATCTGTTAAAATCATTTGCACATTTATTAAAATTGGGTTGTTTGTTACCTTATCATTTATTTTTAAGAGTTGTAAATTCTGGATATAAACCCTGTATCAATGTTGTCTTGTTTTCAGCCATTGCATTTTGAAGTAATTTGTGACACAGCCATAGGAATTAAATAGTCTCTCATTTTACACACAAAATCCTCAAAGTAATAATACTTATATTGTCACAAAAACCATGATTTCTTTGTTAGTCAATCTGAATTTCTTTTCTTTTATAAGTTAATCTTACTTAAATGCATTGATATGATTAATATATTTGACTTCAGGCTCTGTAATAATTTCATAATTAGTATATGCAAATACTTCCATTGTATATTTTATTTGTTTGTATTCTTTCTTTCTCTCTTCCAATTTTCTACTTTTTCCTTACTACAATACAATTTGAAGTTTTTTTTTTAAACAACACCTAGCACTGTGTATTTGGCATACAAACAATTCACAAGTAAAGTTTTCACATCTGAATCTCTTGTCATCTAGAGGCAGACCTTGTTTTATTGCACTTCATTTATTGTGTTTTCCATTGTTTAAAAATTAAAGGTTTGTGGCAACTCTACATCAAGCAAGTCTATCAGCATCATTTATCCAACAGCGTGTGTCACTTTGTGTCTCTGTGTCATATTTTGCTAATTCTCACAATGTTTGAAACTTCATTATTCTATCTTTTGTGGTGATCTATTATCAGTGATCTTTGATGTTACTACTGAAATTGTTTGGGGGTGACACAAACTGCACCCATATTAGATGGCAAATGGAATGTTCTGGGTGTGTTCTGATTGCTTTACTGACTGGCCTTTCCCCCATCTCTCTCCCTCTCCTATAACTTCCCTCTTCCCTGAGACACAAGAGCATTGGAATTGGGCCAATGCATCAAGCTACAATAGTTTCTAAGTGTCCAAATAAAAGAAGTCACATTTTTCTCACTTTAAATCAACATCTGGAAATGATCAAACTCTATATCCTTTGGAAGGCATATCCAAAGTTTAGATATGCCCAAATCTAAGCCTTTTGTACTAAACAGTTAGTCAAATTGTGAACACAAAGGACAAATTCTTGAAGGAAATTAAAAATGCTACTACAGAGAATATGTAAGCCATAAGGAAGTGAAATAGCCTCAGTACTTACATGCAGAGTTTGTCATCTTGATAAACGATTGAAGAACCATAACATTCCCTCACCCCAAAGCCTACTCCAGGGCAAGGCCCTGACTCTCTTCAATTCCATGAATACAGAGAAGCTGCAGAAGAAAATTTGAAGCTAGCAGAGGTTGGTTCATGAGGTTTATGGACAGAAGCCGTCTCCATGACATAAAAGTGAAAAGTGAAACAGTAAGTGCTCATGTGTTAGCTATAGCAAGGTATCCCGAGACAATCTAGCTGAGATCACTGATGAAAGTGGCCTCACTTAGCAACAGATTTTTTCAATGTAGATGAAGCAGCCCTCTATTAGAAGAAGATGCCATCTATGATTCAGTTTCAAAGGATGGGCCAATTCTCTCGGCAGGGGCTAAAACAGCTGGTGATTTTCATTTGCCATTCTGAAAATCCTTAATAATTATGTAAAATCTATTCTACCTGTGCTTTATAAATGGGATAACAAGCACATCTATTTATCGCCCACTGCTCAGAACTATTGCTCAGAAAGATACCTTCAAAATATCACTACTCATTGACAATATACCTCATAACTCGAGAAATCTAATGGATGTGTTCAAGGAGATGCATGTTGTTTTCATAGCTGCTAACACAACATCTATTCTGCAGCCTTGAACCAAGGAGTCCTTTCAGCTTTCAAGACTTTTATTTAAGAAAGATGTTTCATAAGGCTTTCACTGCTATAGGTAGTGACTTCTCTGATGGATTTGAGCAAGGTAAATGAAAACATTCCGGAAAAGATTCGGTATTCTAGATACCATTAAAACATTTGTTGTTCATGGGAGGAGGTCAAAATATCAACATGAACAGAAGTTTCAAAGAAGTTGATTTCAACCTTCATGGATGACTCTGAGGTATTCAAGACTTGAAGAAAGTCACTGAAGATGTTGTAGAAAAGGCAATTTAAATTAGAAGTGGAGCCTGAGCAAGGGACTGAATTGCTGCAATCTCATTATTAGACTGGCATGAAAGAGGAGCTACTTCTTATGGTTGAGCAATGATCTTGAGATGGAATGGGTTCCTGCTTTGAATATTGTTGAAACAACAGCAAAAGACTTAAAATATTACATAAACTGGGCGGCTCCTGTGGCTCAGCGAGCAGGGCGCCGGCCCCATATACTGAAGGTGGCGGGTTCAAGCCTGGCCTCGGCCGAACTGCAAAACAAAAAAATAGCCGGGCGCTGTGGCGGGCGCCTGTAGTCCCAGCTACTAGGGAGGCTGAGGCAAGAGAATCGCTTAAG
>CAUYON010155905.1:0-14776 GCA_963573935.1 Arctocebus calabarensis
CGCCAAACAACAATGACGGCTGCAACCAAAAAATGGCCAGGCGTTGTGGTGGGCGCCTGTAGTCCCAGCTACTTGGGAGGTGGAGGCAAGAGACTCGCTTGAGCCCAGGAATTGGAGGTTGCTATGAGCTGTGAAGCCACAGCACTCTACCCAGGGTGACAGCTTGAGGCTCAGTCTCAAAAAAATAAATAAATATATATATATATATATATATGTGACTAAGAGTGGGGCCAATGAACAGGGTAGAGAATGGAAAGTGAGGGAGGAAGGACTGCTCCGAATCCCTGCACACACCCACTTTTATCACAGGATGGGTCGTCCAAGTCAAAGGCACAGGGGGGATTGTCCAAGGGAGGCGCCCCTTTCACCCAGGGAATGGGCCTTCCCGTCCACCAAATCTGTTTCTCGGCTCCTGAGTAGTGGGCTGCAGGCTGTGAGGAAGCAGAACACTGGGCCCCCAGGCCTGATCCCAGCTGCCTCCTCCCTGAGACCAAAGCTGTTTTGCTGCTTTTCTTCCCAACCTACCATCCAGCCAAAATGCTCGGGCAGAGAAAATAAGTCCCATCTCTAGTACCTTTGACTCTGCCCCACTGAACCCTTGAGAGCTGGATTCTGCAGAGCCACACTCTCTTCCCTGTTTCCTTCCCCATCACCTGGAAGTCCCCAGAATCCAGGTCTCCCATGGCCCACAGGACAAAATCAGTTTCCCGGTCATTGTTCTTGTCCATAACCACCAGTCCAGTTACACCTAAGACAGAAAAGAGTAGCCCTTGCTTTGAGGTCTACCTTGGGCTCTTCTTCTATCCCCCTAGCCCTCCAGCTATCTCAGCCGGACATCGTCCCACTCTTGAGGTATTGCACACCTCTGCCATGTTTGCTGCCTCCTGCTGGCCCTGGCATTTTTCTCTTCTGCCCATTCCACTCCTGAGCCTGACATCAGCCTTCAGGCCTCCATCTGCCCCCTAAATTACCATGGTATCTTCGCCCCTGCATCTTCTCCACAATTCGAAGTCCATCTTCCCGGGTGCCTCCTTCCTGTATTGTCTCATTCAGGACTTCAGCGTACAGCAAGATCCCATCATAGAAGCAGCCAGCGATGAGGTTCATCTGGAGGTGGCAACTTCAGCAATGCTCTCCAAACATCTTCGAGGTCCCTTCCCCTGCCCCCTTTTCCCATCTGTAGGGTCTCCGTCTACCTTTCCTCTCTTCTGGTTTACTTTCTTCCCTCCTCTCATTCCTAAAATGCTAACTGCTCCTTAGGGCAAAAGGAAATACCCTGGATGACAGTAGACAGCTTCCATAGTGGGACTTGTTCTGCAGCCAGGATGATGCTGAGTTAGGGAGAGGAGCCCTTCCTCAAAACCTCACCTGGATTTCTGGGAGAGAGAGTCTACTTACCAAGGAAGGGGCCAGCTCTACACCAAAATCCTCCCGGGCTCTTATCAGCAGACGATTCTGGAATTCCTGATACTCAGGATTTGGGGGTTCTCGGTATGTGATCACCAATACAGTCTGTACCAGCACACATGGGGAAGAGTGAACAGGATTCAAGATGGGCATTAGGGGAAGTTAGGAGGCAGGATAGAGGAGCTGGATAAAATACACTTGATATAAAATATACACGGGTGAGTGTGAAGGTTAAAAAAGGCACTACACTGTGTGTGTGCATGTGTACACACATGCATATGTAATGTAACTGGGGAGAGCGAGTGGCACTCCTCCTGAAAGACAGATAGGGCTGGTTATAGGAAATAATAGAAAATTAGATGAAGTGAACTCCATCCCCAAACCCAGTCCATCTCCCTGAACTCCCCAGCACCACCAGCCCTCCACCAGCCTACCACGGCTCTCACAGCTCCTCCATCCTATCCTTTCCAGGTACCTATTCACTATCAAGGACAATACTCATCAATAGCGCCTCTCTGAGATATCAGCTGTTTACTGTTAATCTTATCAGTAAAATGCTGACATTTTCATTTGGGCCACTTACATACAGTGCCTCCACTCAGTGACTTAAAAAGGTAGTAGGCCCTATGAGAACTGGGGAGACACTCTGAGACAGTGATGCCACCAGTCCAAAGCTATGAATATTCATAGCTTTAATTTAACACATGTGGGACAGCTACTATAAGCAGCACTGTCCTGCTTACTAAGTAATAGATGTGTATCACAAACACAGTGTCAAATGCCCACATTTCATAGATAAGCAAATGCCAGATGCCTGATGCTAGATGTCCAGCCATGCACACATCTCAATGGCACATGAGTCAGCGTACACCTGCCTCTCCAAAGTGCCTGCCCAGCTCTTATGGGCCACACACATCTCCCCTTTCTTAGCTGCTGGACCTCCTGGCCTCTGCCTCTGCCTCAGGCCACACAGTCACTGAGACCAGCCTCTACTTGGACAGGAAACTGGCATCACAACTTCAGTTAAGACTTCAGTTCAATATATCTTGTGAAACATGACTGAAATAATAGACTAAAATTTCATCATTCCTACCAGTTTTGCTCATTCTTATCATAGATAGTGCATGTGGACTGTAGAGATAAATAGTCCTAGATATATCACATATGATCCATTGTACATCAGTTCATTCCAGGTAGGAAACAATAAAGTCAATTTCTAAAATGCATTCACTATATTAGACTGGACTTTACCTCAAGGTATAGTTATTTTTCCTAGAACATTTAGTTGTCTGGTTCTAATACTCTCTCATTCTAGGCAAAATAGAAAAGGAGAGGGGGACTGAGAGGATTGAAAGGGTATATTCACTAGCACCTGTTCCAAGAATAAAAGAAAAATAGAGCAGTAGGACACTGCTGACCAAAATGTGAAAAGTTGGCAAAGAGCCAAAAAAAAGATCAGATTGAACACAACTTACATTTCAATAAAGGCTGATGATGTTTAACATTTAGGAATTCTCTAGGTTGGTTTGTTTACTAGGCTAGCAATTATCCAACATTTTGGTCTCAGAATCCCTTTACACTCTTAAAAATTATTGTGGACACCAAAGAATTTTTGTTTATGTGGATTTTATCTATTACGATCTACCATCTTAGAAATTAAAACTGATAAACTTTGAAACACAAGAATACACAAACATGCCTCCATAGGTTTTGGAGTGATGACATCATCACACATCATTCAACAACTGGAAAACTTCACTGCACAATCATAGGAAGAACAAGAGTGACAAAAGCAGGTAACATTTTAGTACTATTTTTTAAATGGTTCTGACCTCATAGTCCCCCTAAAAGGATTTCAGGGGCCTGTAGGATCTTAGGACCACACTTTAAAAACCGCTATGCTAACCTGTTTTGCTGTGGTTACTAGCTACAGCACACACACAAAAAAATTTTAAACCTCCAAACAGTTTCCGTGCTTGCTTAGGGGCTAAAGAAAAGGTGACAGTAGGTAATTATGCCCCATTTCACAGTGGACCCCTGGTGGAAAAAAAACAAGTAAAGACTGCCAAAAATGGGTGCAGCGGTGAGTAGAAGCCAGGAATGTACCTACGAACTGTGTACTGGCAGGAGGTGCCTGCCTCTGCCTGGGGGCCCACCCACTCTGAGACCTGCTCTGGCCACAGCAGGAGGTGCTGTCAACAGTGGCCTAAACAGACAAGGAATGGTCTCCAAGAAGAGAGTCTGCCTTACACAGCCCTTGGGTCCGTGCTTTCTTCCATCCTCGCTGGTGGCGTTCCCTATCTGTAAACTAATCTCATGCTAGTCATCTGGGTTGTAACCTCTGTCTGGGTTTCTAACCCTCAATTGCCTAGTCTGGGCCTCTGGATCCTCAAAGCCTCGTCATTTGCTTATTTCATTCCACGCCATCTGTTTTTTTTCCCTATCCTGGTTGATCACTTGGTTTACAGTACCTGCCAGTTCTCCTCCTGTCTAGACGAATTCCTAGAATTCCTAGTCCTATCCTCTTTCTCCCCAACACACACTTTAATTCAATTTAACAAACATGTTTTAAACACCTACTACATGCTAGACATATGGAACACAAAGAAGACCATGATCCCTGCCCTTGAGCAGCTATGGCTGAGTAGGAGAGGAAAATCCCATAAAATACTTGATTTCAAAGCTTCACCCCCTAGTAGCTCTACCTAGCATGAACTGGGACCTTTTCTTTGAGTTTGACACTGTCCTGGAAAAATTTTGGGCAGCTGCATCAAGACCTCCTCACCTCTCCTGCCACCTTTTAAAGGATGGTCTAGTCTCTCCAGAGGACTCTCTGCTCTTTCATCCTTAGCTAGTGGTGACCACCCAACTTCCCTCAGCCTCTACCCTGCTGTAGCTTTGCCAGGGGACACCTCCACATCCTCACTCCAAAGTCTTGGTTTCCCCCTCAGCATATTCCTGCCTGGCTCCCTTCTCTTGTATTATAGCAAAACTTCCCTGTCTGAATGCCTAAAGGTGGGGGGAGGGTACTGAGCATTATTAATATAATTTATTGTCTAACTAGATCTCTTCTCCCCCCTTATCCTAAATGCTGGGACTCTTGGCTACAGAAATTTTCAGATAAGAAAGAGAGGCTTTTCTTCCACAAAAATAATATAGCCCAGCACTTTAAGAAAGCGAACTGGGAGGATCACTTCAGGCTGGGGGTTGTGACCAGCCTGGGCAACATAGCAAGATCCTATCTCTAAAATAATTTTTTTTTTTAATAGCCAGGTGTGGGCTCAGCGCCTATAGCTCAGTGGCTAAGGGTGCCTGCCACATACACCAGAGCTGGCAAGTTCAAATCCAGCCTGGGCCTGGCAAATAACAATGAAAACTGCAACAAAAAAATAGCCAGGTATTGTGGCGGGCACCTGGAGTCCCAGCTACTTGGGAGGCTGAGCAAGAGAATCGCTTGAGCCCAAGAATTTGAGGTTGCTGTGAGCTATGACACCACATCACTCTACTGAGGGTGACATAGTAAGACTCTGTCTATAAATAAATAAATAAATAAATAAATAAGTAGCCAGGTGTGGTGATGTGCACTGTAGTCCCAGCTACTGAGCAGGCTAAAGTGTGGGGATTGCTTGAGCTCAGGAGTTCAAGGCTGCAGTGAGCTATGATGGAGCCAGTGCATTCTAGCCAGAGCAACACAATGAGACTCTATCAATCATTTAAAAAAAGAGAGAGAGAGAGAGAGAATACAGCCCAGAAGGTTATGGAGTCATTCCTGACCATACTAGCTAGCTAAAGTATAATCCCATTGTTTTTCTCTTCTCATACCACTCTATTCTTTTTTTAGTAAAAGTTATCACAGTATGTTCCTATATTTGTATATTTTTTGCTTATGTTTGCCTATCTTACCAAACGTAAACCCCCCAATGGGACTATATCTGCTATGTTCTCTACCTTATACCAGTACCTAGCACAATGACTGGAACTGTTCAGTAAATACTATTGGAATGAGTCAGTCTTTAAATGAATCAAACACTGACTGAATAATATGATTAGTTCTACAGTAGATAAAGTTAAGTACAGTAGTAGGAAACTCACATCCTCCACCCCCCAGAAATAACTGGTCTGTCTTAAAGCATTTGGAAGCATTATCCAGATAGACAAGGGGGAGAAGCTTGTTTTAGGAAAATGTTTGGCATAAACAAAACCTGTTCTGCCACTGCCCATGTTCATGTGTCACAGTGACAGACTCCTACTCAGGCATACAAACAGACATGTCATTCATAGACACGTACTCATCAGTCACAACCAAATAGATAATCACCGACACTTAAAACCTTACTCACTGGAGAAGAATGGCCACCCAGCTTCAGCCCTTACACACATCTGCTTAGAACAAAAGAATCTCAGGGTCTAAAAGACTTTAAGGTTATCCCATAAGCTATGTCAAATTCTTTGTGGAAAAAGGAGGAATAAGGGTAAGTAAGTAGGAACACTATACACATGAGTTAGTGAAAAAGTAATGGAGAATCAGGGAATGATTCATGAGTATGATTTTGAGAGGCAGAGATATGGGATGAGGGAAGGTAGAGCATTCCAGACAAAAGGAGAATGAGCACAAAAGCATGGGAATAGGAAGGCCCAGTGAGAGGCAGGGCTTGAAAGAGGGCTAGTTGGCTACAGCTCTCAGCATGAGGGCACCAGGAGGTAAGCCTGGAAAATCAGGTTGAAAACAGCTTGCACAAGGTCTTAAATGGCATGACAAGGAGTCAGAATTTTATTCTATAGACAAGTCATTGAAAGTTTTAAGCTAACGAATGAAATGAACAGAGTCATGCCAACGTTCCCCATACATTTTCTTAAACCCTTTTCTTTCTGTTCCTGCTATCATCACCCTAGTTCAAGCCATAGTACTGCACTCCTTTCTAACCTGTTAAATTTGGTCTCTGGTCTCCCCCCTTCTAATCCAACTTGAATTCTGTCACTACTGTATATTTATCATCACAAAAAATTTCAAGAACCCCAAATTCAAGTTGTACTATCTCAGGGTTAGGGCTCTTCTTAATCTGTTTATACCTTTGCAGCTTTATTTCCTATATCTGTTTTAAGTGAACCCTTCTTTCTTGTCAGGTCAGTATCTTGCTGGCCTCCCCAACATGTCTGTTCTATCTTTTTCTTTTTGTTCAGGCAGCCTGGATATCCTCTCCTACTGTAACTATGAATATGACATCTATCTTTAAAGTCTCTCTTCCTTTATAAAAGCCTTCCTTAAGCTCAGCCCTCATTGACTCTTCCTCCTCTGAACCACTTAAGTTCTCAGTGTCTGTTCCAGGGCACATGATTATATCCTTTAACTGCACCACAATTATGCCTCACCTTTCCAGAAAGGTGGAAGCCCACCCAGGTACTAGGATCGGATCATTTCCTTAACCGCTCTCCACCACAGTATAGCCTACTATTGGCATTTAGGAAAGCAGTGTTCTAGGATATTTGGAGGTAGCCAAAGTCAGTCTTGGCAATAGACCCACTCAGAGCCACAAAGATGGGGAAGTAAGAAAATAATACTAAAATGGAAAGCCTCTGTTCCTTTCATTCCTTTCTGTAGCTCACAATCCCTGACCTGTTCCTGGGGTTTCTATGGGGTATTCTGAGAGACAATGAATCTCCAACAAACCATCTCTTTCCTCCCTCCTTCAGATTTGGCTCAAATGATACCTGAAAGGCCTCTCTGAGGGCCCAGGCCTGTTCCTGGGTGCGATTGTCCTGCCAGGGCCGGCCTGTAGAGCGTGTGGGGCCTGCACGGAGACTCTCCCCAAAGACATCCAGGTAAAAGAAGACATAGTCTCCATTGGTCAGATTCTCCCTCTGTGCCTGCAGTAGGATCTCATGCAGCATCTCCAGGGGGCCGCAGATATACACAACTAGGAGCAGGTACATGACAAAGAAGCACCCTCAGAAAGTATACAGGTCCCCCAAACAGCCCCCTCTCTGAACGATCTGTATTTCCCTCTTCCGCAAGAAAGAGAGTGCTCTAACTTATCGATCACCCAGCAAATGCTCCCGAGTCCTCCCTGTTGGAGTCTATGTCCTCAGTACCCTGGGGCTATATGGACCATCTGGCAGGACTCCAGACCCCAGAGAAAGGAAGCTGTCACTTTCAAGTCCTTTCCTTCTCCCAGAGCCCTGCTCACTGCTCCTCATCCAGCCCTCCTCACACCCCACTGTTTCCTGCCCCTTTCCTGGGTTCAAAGATACTGATTGCTCAGAATTTCTTAGTGTGAGCTCTACCTGTCTTTCTCAACCAAGTCTGCTGAGCCCTGAGCCCATTTATGGAGTCCCCCCTATTTTTACACCATCCAAGGGTCTCAGTGCCCAGCCTGGGAGGCAGCTCTGCTCACAGGCTCACATTTCAGAGTGGCCATAAAGCACATTTACTGCTCCAGGGCACTCACATTGCTCCCCAAACTCAGTACCCCCCTCCACATCCCACCCATATAAGCTTCACCTCTCCTGCTTATTTCTTCCTGGCTCACAATTGCCTAGGCCATCCACAAGCTCACCTCATAAAACCCCAGCCCCTCACAGGTGCTCTGTCCACATGTACATCTTGATCCCAGCCACCATACATAAGTCCTCAATGCCTAGCTCCAGGGACACTGCGACCCTCCTCCCCTGACCTTAAAATAGCCTGGGCCACACTCACTGCGCCCGTTGGCCCGGATGAAGTGGGTGGCCTGCTCAGGGCCCCCTGGCTCGCGGGCATACACCTGGTGCTGCACACTGAGGTTGCTGCCCTGCAGGGCCTCAAAGACGCCCTCGATGGTGAAGTAGTGAGGCCGGTCATCTGTGCGAGCATCCAGATACAGCAAGGCAGCACGGGCAGTCCAATTGAAGTGCCCGTGTAGTGTCACTACAAACTCACCCAGCTTGGGAGCAGAGGGGCCAGTGCGAACCAGGGTACGATAATGCTCACTCTTAGCCGAGAAACCAGAGGCCACAGCACCTGCAGTCAGCAGGGGAAGGCGCCAATGTGAGGCAAAGCGGGCCACAGAGGCAGCAGGGTACACGCAACCAGGGCCCAACAGAAGGTCAGGGTCATGATACAGCTTGAGGTCCACAGCGCGCAGCGGTGCCAGGTACTCAGAACAGGCGCCATCTAGCTCGGAGCTGACAAACCGCAGGTCCACGGGCAGTGCCCGGCCCAGGGCCTCGACAGCTAGTGCCACAGCAGGACCAACCCGTGGCCAGGCCCAGGCATAGCTCAGGTTGTGTTCTGGCAACACCACCGCGAGCGTCAGGTTCCGCGCCCCAGGAGGACGCACCCCACCTGCCAGGGCTGCCACCAACAGCAGGAGTGATGGCAGAGCCATGGGGATAAAGCAGCAACCCCAATGGCCCCAGAACTGGGGACTGCCCTGGCCTGCAGGGGAGGCACAAGCACCACCCAGCCTGGAGCCTGCGGAGGAGGACCAGGGACAGAGTAGGGATAAGCTAAGTAGGCTCGGATACAGAAAGCCCTGGTGACCAGAGAGAGGAGGAGATGGGAGGATGTATGGGGCAGGTAAGGAGTGGGCTACCAAGCTAGGGCAAGGACTGAGTTCTGAGAGCAGGGTGGCAGGAGAAGGGAGGGACCAAGGGGGCCTGCGCCAGTGAGAGGTGAAATAATTGCCTGATGAATCGGAAGCTTAGGAGAAGGGGATCTGAGACTGGGATGGCGTGGGGGTGGGGGGGAGGCTGGTACAAAGAAATGACCTGGGGGGACCTCGCAGCTGAAGGGGCTGGACAGGCACGGAGCTGGGGGAAATAGGCCCAAGGTGGGTAAGGTGAGAGGGTGCCCGCGCCGCGGAAGGACTGGGACCATGGGCTGGCGGGGAGCGAAGCGAGGCCTGGCCAGAGGGGAGGGAAGGCAGGGGAAAATCTCCCTGTGAAGGCTTCTCCTGAAGCTCCTGCTTGGACTAACGGGCCTGGGGCGCTGGTCCCATCCAGAGCCGCGGCGGCCCCGCCCGTGTCCCCGCTCCTCTCCAGTCCGCTTCTCCTGGGCCCGGCGGCCGGCGCTGCCTGGCGCTTCCTCCCGCCCCCCGCCTGGGCCCCCGCGCGCGCCGCTCGTCCGGGTCAGGTCGCCTCGGCCCGGCCCGTCTCCGCTCGCTGCGCCGGCGGCGGCCGAGTGTGACTCCCCGGGCAGGCCGCCTGCCCCCGCCCCTGCCGCCCCTCCTCCTCCCCTCCCGGCCCCACCCTCCGGCGCCTGCCGTCTCCCCCCACCCCCAAGCTGGGCGCCTGGGGACCTCAACCCACCCGAATGAGCGCTTGGGGCTCCGCGCAACGGTCTCCAGGACCGGCGAGGTTCCCGGGTGTTCCCTTGCTTTGAGGGCCTGTCCCTGTCTCCCCCAAGCCTCTGGGCCACCCCGCTGCTCTCTTTCCATCCCACACGTTCCGGAGACCCTGCGACTTGTCTTCTCCCCTCTCGTTTATCCCGCTCTTCTTAGGGTCTCTCTCTCAACTCCCAGGGTCCCTCAATGGCTCCCGTCTCCAGAGAGCAGTCAGAAATCCCCAAATCTTTGGTATCCTCACCAGTCCCTCACCTAATGAACCATGTCACCCTCCTAATGGCCACTCCGCCAGGAAGACATGCCTGCTCACTGCGCAGGCCCCTCCGGCAACAGTGGCTCCCAGGTCCCATTTTCGTGAGTCTTATCAAGTCCATGAGGCTCCTTCTTCCCTGGTACTCAGCCCACACAGCCTTGTCCCCATGACCCTCTTGTGCCCTCCCCTCATCCTCAGAGGCCCACCACACCACACCCGGCCTCCACACACCATCTGCTCAGGGTCTCGTCTTTGTCTTACTTTGTCTTTCGCACAGCACAGATTAGCACCCGATAAAAGCTTATGGGCTGACCAAGCAGAACATCTCCCCAGCAATGGGAGCCCACTGTACCCTGCTTGAGTTCCACCCCAATCCCAAGCCCCAACCTAGACAACCCACCCAGGCACCACATATCTGGAGTGCCAATCTGATCCTGAGGAACAGCTTGTGAGGGATGATATCATGGTTACTGGAGGGCCTTGCTATGGGTCCTTGGGGACTCTTCTCCAACTGTCATAAAGGACATGCACATCAGCCCATTCTCTTCCCTGTGCTAAAAGCCACGGTTTCCCTCTCCCTTGGAGCCACTTCTCCCCAAGTCACAATGCCAAGAAGCTAAGAGCCCTGCATGAGTTCTAGAGGCTGGTGGGAGTGTAAGGTGAGAGGGGCATAGTTTCTCTGAGATGAAGGCGACACCTAGTGGTGTGGGGGAGGAAATTAAGGACAATGCCATTTTATCCTTCCCAACAATATTTATTGAACACTGGCTGCCTTGCACAAGCAGTGGGAGTGAATTAAATACAAAGAAAGCCAAATGATACAGCTCTTACCTTTGAGAAGCATACGGTTAGAATACCTCTAGGGTGCAGAAGCCAAAGACCAGCTGCCTCTGACAATGTCTCTTATCTCAAGCTCAGCAGAAATGGAAGCCTCAGAACAAAATCTTTAACATGAGAGATTATAGCTCCAGTTCCAGACTCCCAACACTGTTGAGTGAAAAGGAATTTCATCCGATCTGGGCAAGGCAGAGAAGTCTGGAACAGTCAAAAGGGTGATAAGACAATCTGGAAAAGGCTTTAGACCAAATCAACCCAATAGTTGCTTTTTAAGCAAATGCACACAGCTTTATAAGATAAGCAAATCCACATGACAGAATCTCTAAAGAATCATGGGATGGCAATGCTAGGAGGAGTGTTATAAACATAATGTTCAATACTCTCACTTAAGATCACTGAAAACTGAGTCCCAGAGAAAGAAAGCACAAGCTTCCTTCCTTGTCCCCTTTCCCCAATCCTGCTTTGTACTTGCATAGCAAAGACTAAAATCCAGGCTTCCTGGTCTCTAATATGGAGCCCTTTACTGCTGACTCATGGAACTTACTAAAACTGTGTGCTTATAGGCCACCAACGACCCAAGTGAGTCTCTCTGGAGTACTTGCAGACCCTAAGTAAGGACCAGCCAACACTGTTACTCAGACTCCCAGACAAGTTCAAGTGTATGATACATCATTATTCTGAATATGAAGGATAATTTTTAATTATGTAGGGATTAAACATTCAAGCATCTTGCCCCTTCCCTCTTCCTTCCAAGTAGCAACTTATACTAGACAGTGGGAAAGGGTGAGGAGGAAAGAATGCCTTGGTGAAGTTTTTTTATTAACATCCACTGAAAGGTTTTCTTGTTTGTTTGTTTTTTGGCTTTTGTATTTTGGGGGGAATTTTAAAATATTAGATAAATGAGGTTTTTGGTTATATATTATATATTTGATTATACAGATGATATATTATATATATAATGAAGCAACTTCCATTGGAAAACCATATATGTATGTTTATGTGTATATATATGTATATACACCCAGCTAGAATCCAACTTTCTCTCTATAGGGTTGTTATGGCCTCCTACTGCTCCATAGACAGACACCACTCACAAATTCTTCTGGACAGGGTCAGCCCAAACACCTCATTTCTGATTCAGAACTAAACTGCAGAGCACATTGGCCAGTTGCTAGAAGCTGCTGTGATTTCCAAGCTGCCCCATTCCTTCATGGAAAGAAATCCTAACTCAGGCCAAAGAAGCCTCAAGACCCTGAGTTCTGAGACTACCATGGGATTTGGGCTCCTGCTAATCTGTATGATAGGCTCTGATGCCCCAAACTGAGCACTGAACAGTTTTATAACTGACCTGATTCCGCAGCTAAACCTGGATCTTCAAGCTCTTCAAGCTTTTTCTTTTTCTTTTTTTTTTTTTCAGACAGAGCCTCAAGCTGTCGCCCTGGATAGAGTGCTGTGGCATCACAGCTCATAGCAACCTCCAATTCCTGGGCTCAAGCGAGTCTCCTGCCTCCGCCTCCCAAGTAGCTGGGACTACAGGCGCCCACCACACGCCCGGCCACTTTTTGGTTGCAGCCGTCATTGTTGTTTGGCTGACCCAGGCTGGATTTGAACCCACCAGCTCAGGTGTACATGGCTGGCGCCTCAGCCAGTTGAGCCACAGGCGCCAAGCCTTCAAGCTTTTTCTGCCCCAGACCATGCCTCATAGGCCTACAGGATTCCAGAAAAACAAAATATCTTAAAGTCTTCCTCTGCTTTCCTGATGGGCAGAAAAGGGTTTTGTCTGTAAGTGATTATCATCACATACAAGACAGACAAGTCCATGTGAACCTGTCAACAGAGGGCAGAGAACAGCTATGGAAAGTGAAGGCAAAAAGGATACATTTTAAATGACATATTTTAGTGGGAAAAGGAACATAGTAAAGTATATAAAAAGCATAGAGTTTATTAAAAATCTACATTATTGGCCAGGCATAGTGGCTCACACTTGTAATATTAGCATTTTGGAAGGCTGAGGCAAGTGGATTATTTGAGCTCAGGAGTTGGAGAACAGCCTGAGAAAGAGCAAGACCTGCTAAAAATAAAAAGACTAGCTGAGCATTGTAACAGGTCCCATTGGCTCGGCGCCTGTGGCTCAACGGGCTAAGGTGCCAGCCACGTACACCTGAGCTGGCGGGTTCAAATCCAGCCCAGGCCTGCCAAACAATGATGGCTGCAACCAAAAAAAAAAAAAAAAAAAGCCAGGCGTTGTGGCGGGCACCTGTAGTCCCAGCTGCTTGTGCTTGGGAGGCGGAGGCAGAAGACTCACTTGAGCCCAGGAATTGGAGGTTGCTGTGAGCTGTGATGCCACAGCACTCTATCCAGGGTGACAGCTTGAGGCTCTGTCTCAAAAAATAAAAGAAATTAAAAAATTTTAAAAAACAGGCCCCTATATACCCAACTTGGGAGGCTGAGGCAAGAGGATCTCGTGACTCCAAGAATTTGAGGTTACTGTGAGCTATGATGCCACAGCATTCTACCTAGGGTGACTGAATGAGACTCGCATCTCAAAAAAGAAATCTGCATTATTTATTTTAGCTCCACTGAGGGAGAGACAGAATCTTGAAAACAGGTCAAACCATTACTGCTCACAGGCTGATTCTCACCCTTCCTTCTCCCCTCCCCATGATTCTAGACCTGGGGTTCAGTTTACTTCTTCATAAATATTCAACAGCCTTCAAGGGTGGGCGGCTATGATTGTTTAAAGGCTCAAGGGTTTTTACTTTCAATTCACACATATCTTTCTTTTGTTAAGTTAAAAAGTTTTTTAATTTCAAATATTTTCAATTGAATCCCAGCTTCCAACTCACCTGTCTAGATGTGTTCTAAAAGATGAACTGATACCATACTCTGAGGGCCAGAAAAAGTCCAAACACCTTTCCAATGCAAATTCCTTCATAGAGAGCCAATTATTCCTAAAAGAGGAATTTAAGAATTGTCAAGAGAAACAACTACGTACATTTATTTTCTTTATGGTTCAAACTCCAGTTGAACCACATTTCAACTTTCTGCTCTATCTAGGCCTGGACCAACACCTCTGCAAGTGTCTGGGAAGGCACCAGTGGTCTCCTCTGCTCTTCCACACAGGCCTGTCTTTCTAGGTACATATATTTCTTCCCTGTGTTCCTGTAACCACCCCTCCTTGTCATTGTTACCAATCCCAGTAGTTACTTACCACTCTTTGGGAGTACCTGATAGCATAAAGTCTCAAATATAATATTCTCTCTTCTGTAATATAATACAGGTATCCCAAAAGTCACTCCTAGTATCTCCATATAAAGGGAAAATGGGAAAGTACAGCTAAATGTACCTTTATTCACAAAATATTCATCACAAAATTTTACAAAGAGCTTCCCAACACATACAGAATAATTTGTAAATATTTTGTAAAACTTTGTAATGAATATTTTATAAATGAAGGTACATTTAGCTATACTTTCCCATTTTCCCTATGTCTAGCAATGGTGACTTTTGGCAACACTCTATAAAACTACCATATGATCTAGTAATCCTACCTCTGGGAATTTATCCAAAGGAAATGAAATCAGTATGTGGAAGAGACATCTGTACCCCCATGTTTATTGCAACACTATTTATAATAACCAAGATATGGAATCAACATAAGTGTCCATCAGTGGATGAATGGATAAAAGAATATGTGAAATTGGCTCGGCACCTGTGGCTCAACAGCCTAAGGTGCCAGCCACTTACACCTGAGCTGGCCGGTTTGAATTTAGCCCAGGCCTGCCAAACAACCATGACGGCTGCAACCAAAAAATGACTGGGTGTTGTGGTGGGCGCCTGTAGTCCCAGCTACTTGGGAGGTGGAGGCAAGAGACTCACTTGAGCCCAGGAATTGGAGGTTGCTGTGAGCTGTGATACCACAGCACTCTATCCAGGGTGACAGCTTGAGGCTCTGTCT
>CAUYON010155912.1:0-11111 GCA_963573935.1 Arctocebus calabarensis
TTATACTTCACTCCTTTTTTTTTTTTTTTTTTTTTAAGAGACAGAGCCTCACTTTATTGCCCTCAGTAGAGTGCCATGGCGTCACACTCACAGCAAACCTCCAGGTTCTTGGGCTTAGGTGATTCTCTTGCCTCAGCCTCCCTGAGACTACAAGTACATGCAACAAAGCCTGGCTATCTTTTTGTTGTTGCAGTTTGACTGGGGCTGGGTTTGAAGCCGCCACCCTCCAAATATGGGGCTAGCACCCTGCTCACTGAGCCACAGGTGCCACGCTTTTTTCTTTTTTTTTTTTTTTATAGAGGCAGAGTCTCACTTTTTCACTCTCGGTAGAGTGCCGTGGTGTCACACAGCTCACAGCAACCTCCAACTCCTGGGCTTAGGCGATTCTCCTGCCTCAGCCTCCCAAGTAGCTGGGATGATAGGCGCCCGCCACAACGCCTGGCTATTTTTCTGTTTTGTAGTTCAGCCGAGGCCGAGTTTGAACCTGCCACCTTCGGTATATGGGGCCAGTGCCCTACACAGTGAGCCACAGGCGCTGCCCCTTTTTTTTTTTTGAGACAGAGTCTCAAACTGTTGCATTGGGTAAAGTGCTATGGCGTCATAGCTCACAGCAAGCTCAAACTCTTGGGCTCAAGCAATCCTCTTGCCTTAAGTTTATCTTTTTTCTTTCTTTCTTTCTTTTTTTTGAGACAGAGTCTCAAGTTGTCACCCTGGGTAGAGTGCCGTGGCATCTCAGCTCACAGCAACCTCCAACTGTTGGGCTCAAGTGATCCTTTTGCCTCAGTTTTTCTATTTTTTTTTTTGCAGTTTTTGGCCAGGGCTGGGTTTGACCCCACCACCTCTGGCATATGGGGCCGGCACCCTACTAGTTTTTCTATTTTTAGTAGATACAGGGTCTCACTTTTTCTCAGGCTGGTATTGAACCTGTGAGCTCAGGCAATCCACCCACCTTGGTCTCGCAGAGTGCTGGGATTACAGATGTGAGCCACCCCACCAGCCTATACTGCACTCATTTTATGTGACACTGTAGCAAGCTCTTTTCACATATTAACTTGTCATTCCTTCCAAACCTTTAAAGAAGTCAGTATGATGACTGCTCCTGTTTTACAGGGGGGACCTACAGGCTAACAGTGAAGTGGCTTGCTCAGGGTCACCCAGCTGTCAAGTGTCAGAGCCAGAACAGATTCAAACTGAGGCCACTTGGCTCCAGTGCCCACACTCTACACAGCCACAGTCTTGCCTCTGGACAGCAGCAGATGCCAGCACCACTGATGTGCCAGAATGTCTGTGTATGTAAAGCTTGTAAAGTCAAATAAAAGCACATGGCTGGTATTACATGTCTGTAAAACAGAGAAACATGCACATAGTATATGCGCGCGCAGAGAAACCTAGCGCACCTCTCTAAGAGTTCTTAGAGCTTGCTTCTAGTTGGAATTGACAATAGGGGGGTTTAAAAATGCTTCTTGGCACCCATAGCTCAGTTGTTAGGGTGCTGGCCACACACACCGAAGCTGGCAGGTTCGAACCCGGTCCGGGCCTGCTAAACAACTATGACAACTGCAAGAAAAAAAAAATAGCTGGGCATTGTGGCAGGCGCCTGTAGTCCTAGCTAGGAGGCTGAGGAAAGGGAATTGCTTAAGCCCAAGAGTTTGAGGTTGCTGTGAACTGTGATGCCACGGCACTCTACTGAGGGCCACATAATAAAAATAAAATAAAATAAAATAAAAAAATAAAAATGCTTCTTGTCAATATTCCTACAATAAGCACATGCAATTGCCCATAGCCCTGAGCAGAGCCTCGGGCCCTGAGACCTGCTAAATCAACATGATGGAAGGTACTCACCCACTCGGATGTCCAGCGGCCATCCTTCCTTCTCTGCCACAGAACCCACTTCTGCCACAGAGTGAGCCAGGTCAGGGGTGAAGGGCCCATTGATTAGTGGCTTCAGCTAAAGAAACAAAGATGCAAGAACAGAAAAAGAGAGGAGGGAAAAGAAGGTGATGTGTGGATAGCCTCTGGTCACTGCCTTACCAAGTCCCTATGGAGGCAGCCATACCTCATCTCAGCAAATACCTGAGCAGTTGGCGCTGTACATGCACCAGCTCCCTCCAATCCTACAAGGCTGGTCTTATCTCTCTCTATTCTGCAGATGAAGGAACTGAGAAGTGACATGTCTCACTCAAGGTCACACAGCTAGGAGACAGTAGGGGCATGCAACGGATCAAGGCTGTCAGCTTCATGAAGTCCACAGTCTCCTATGATGATGTTGCTTTTGCAATCTTATGACAAAAATGGACTAACAGCCAAATGCTTCATGTGTGATAATACTTAGTAACAAATGTGAAGCATCTAGCAAAGATCCAGGTCCACAGTAATCACAAAGTAAATGTTAGTGATTCTGTAAGATGAAGCCCACAGAGGTGAAGTGATGTGACCAAGGCCACACAGCACAGGCGGCAGAGCTGGGACTTGAACTCCTGCAGACTGGCTTTTGTTCCTCCAGCCTGCCTTTCCCTGGGCTCCCTAAATGCCTACTCTGGTCTACAGGTCTCAGACTGCCATACCCTGCTTGGGCCTTGCATTCTCAATTCTGAAAACAAAGCAAACCTTTCGGGGTGAAATCTTGGTGTCTGCTAAAGCTCACACCTGTTTCTGATTCACAGCCACCTCTATTCTTCCCACAACTGAATCTTCCTCCTCCCCAACCCACCCCCCACTCCAGCTAGATTCAGGAAGCAGTTTGCAGGGCTAATGGGAAACCAAAGGCCCACAAACCCTGCTCAGGGCTTGTGAATCATGCTGGGCCCCAGTGACAAGAAAGCAAGGTCCGCATTCTCAGAAGTTCCTTGAACCCAATTGCCTTCCTCACCTCGTTGAGATTGATTTCAATCAATTGGTCATAATGGCAGCCAGGGTCAGGCACCAAGTAATCCTTGAATTCATCAGCTAGACGGGCAATCTCTGAAATCAACCAAGGAGGAGACTGAAGCATGTGAAACACAAATTGGTCCCGAGGTCTCATCCTTCCAACACCAGGCCCTGGGCACTGACTTGGCCAAGCCAACAAAGAGAATGGCTCAGAAAACTGTCACTGCCCTCGAGGACCTCAAATCTAGCGAAAGAATCTATGTGAACCAAAAGTTATCACATTTTACAACAGGCCAGATAGGAGAAGCATCAGCTAAGGCTCAGAGTCTGAGAAGGCTCTGGATAAGTCACTTGATAAAGAAAGGGAGGGAAGAGCCTTCCAGGAAGGACTCCAATGCTCAGAGCTTGGGGGCTATTGGGTGCTCTCCCCACTTATCCTCACTCGCCCCCTTCAGAGACTCTAATGCCCGACCTCCCCTCTGAGTTTCAAGGAAGCCAGCTAGAACCTCAAGGACGTTGTTGGGGAAATCTGGGAAGGTGGTTCTTGCTCCAAATGTTTTTTCTTCCACCCCTTGACAGGGCAGGAATTATAAACACAAGAGATCCATGTTATTTCTGGAGCTTCCTATAGAGGGCATCAAGGACCAGGTGGAGAAGGATGGTATTCCTAGTCCCAACCCAGAGGCGGGGCTATCTCAAACCCAGATGCCGGGCCCTGTCAGAAGCTGAAGAGAGCTGCAGACAAACAATAACCCACATCTTTTGGGGTTTCTCAGAACCTCTGAAGCCAGACTTCAATCAGCAGGGTGAAGGACCCCTGCTCTAGGGGAAAGGTCCAGCTCCTCTGGTGCAACTAGATTGTTCTACCCATACCAGCCTGCCCTGCCAGCTCACCCGCCCGGCCTGTCTTGCTCAGGTACTTCTTCATCCTGTGGTTGTAAGGGAACACTGAAGTGGTGGCCCCAATTTCTGCGCCCATGTTGCAAATCGTCGCCATGCCTGTGGAGAAACAGAGCCCATGGGCTACCTGGGCAGCAGGGCGAGGGTCCCACACCTGCTGGATGGGCAACCGTATTTTCACACCAGGCAGCAGTATCATTTCTTCCTTCATCCACAGAGCCTCCTTGAGAAGCCACAAGGCCCAGAGATCAGCATCCTCCCAACTCAGAGTAGCTGTGGATAGTGTGAAGAGGATACTACAAGATTCAGCTCTGACAAGATATGCTCTTGTTCTGGTTCCAGTTGTCATGCTGAGCAGACCAGACAGGCACTGTGTACTGAAGAGTGACCCAGCCAGACCCTGCCCAGCTGTTACAGTGTCCAGTTCCCAGTGAGGGAACTAACTTAGAGAGGTTCAAGGTCAAGCCACAAAGCAAATAAATGTAGCTGCAGACATTCAGGTCTGGGTCTACCTGCCCGATGTCCTGCCCACTTTTGGCCACCCTATGGTGCCATGTGGACAGTTTTCTGGGTTTCAGGTTTTCTAGCAATAAAACTGAAAAAAAGATCTCTGCTGTCTGCGCCATGAGCATCACACAGGACTGGTGAAGCTCACAGATACCGCAACTGCTACCAGGACACCTGTGCCATGGTGGTAAGAGAGTGAGCCTCCTATCACCAGACAATAGTACAATAGTTCGGTGCGCTGCTTTGGAGTTGCGGCAGGCACCCAGGAAGTCTGGACTGGGGTCATCTCTTAAGACTGCTCCAAGTCTCCCTGGATTTCTGAGGGTCCAGGCATTAGGCCAGGTCACCAGGAGTGATGAGTATGAAGGGGCCAGCCCCTGTCAGGTCCTGGAGATAACAGGCAATAATCTCTAATCCAAGGGAGGAGAGCGAGACTCCAGCTCCAGCCCAGGGAAGACGCGGGACTGCAGCTGCTTCGTGCATGAAGTCCTGGCTCTAACTGCCCAGTCCCGCCACGGCCTCTGTCCTCTCTGGGAGTCTCTGGGATCACCCAACGCTGCTCCACGTGCAGTGGCCAGCAACAGAAGCTGGCTTGGCCCCTAACTCTGTGGGGCCACAGGGGAGTTACCTGCCTCCTTGAGTGGGGGGTGGGGGGAAAGGGACATCAGTATCTTCTGTTTGATGAGAGGCGTGGAACAATCTCTAAGGTTGTCTCCAATCAACCCTCTACCTCTAGGTGTCCATCCCAAATCTCCAAACTGACTGAACGGATTCTCAGGGGAAGGCCATTCACTGTTTCTACGGCTCAACTGCAGGTCCCATCAGGCCAAGCACAGGGTGAGGACCTGTGCCATTATGTGGCCACCTTTCTCACCAGTGGAGGAGATGGAGTCAACGCCAGGCCCGTGGTATTCCACGATAGCACCCGTGCCACCCTTCACTGTGAGGATGCCTGCCACCTTCAGGATCACATCTTTGGGAGAGCTCCACCCTGACAGGGAGCCCGTCAGCTTCACACCAATCACCTGCAGAGGAGGGAGAGTGAGATGGCCATTACAGGGCCTGTGTGCCATGTCCCACCCAGGAAATCGCAGAATCAACCTGCTGGCCTTCCCATTTCTGCTTCCTCATCCCCTGCTTCCCTCCCAAAGAGATTTGAGTCCCACCTATCCCCTCTTCCCTTCTGGCACACCCAGAGTCATCTGCACCAACCACCCCCTAACCCTGCTCCTCACCTTGGGGCACTTCAGCTCCCAGGGGATCCCAGCCATGACGTCCACTGCATCAGCACCCCCAACTCCAATGCAGATGCCCCCCAGGCCACCACCATTGGGGGTGTGGGAATCAGTGCCAATCAGAAGCACCCCAGGGTATGCATAGTTTTCCAGAATAATCTGAAAAAGAATCCAAGGTCTTAAGTTTAAAGACCCTAACAGAAAATGGAGTCTGCAAAACTGTCCCCGCAGACACTGGCTATCCAGTCATGCCCAGCCACTCCTCTAGGACGAGACCTACATCATTCAGGGCATCTCCAGAGTGGCTGAAAAGAGCTGGAGTCTTGGGGAGCAGATGGCCTGGGCTCATGAATGGCTCTGGACAGTTCCTACCACAAGGATTGGGCCTGTAAATGCCTCACCGTGCCTCAGTTTCCTCATATATAACACAGTAATCAAAACACTCACACCATCATGGCCCTGGGATGTGGCAAAAACCAGGAATGGAGCATGCTCATGGGCAGACTGCCCACAGTATGGAGGGCACTGCCCTGGCCCCTCATCTGGGTGGACAATTCCCTCATAAACTGGCTTCAGCCCCACAAAGTACCTAAGGCAAAATACTGGGCACCCAGGGGGAACACAAAGTCCTGAGTTTTTCCACCATTCAGCTGAAAAGCACAGGTGTTGAACATGCTTGGGGCAAAAAGGAGAAATGCAAAGGTGATGCCCCCCAACCGCAGCTCCTGAGGGTTCCTCTGAGAACTGAAGTGATTTGCTGCAGGAGAGACGGTGACTTCTCTCATCACCTGTCTTCTTTCACAGCATTCTCTTAACAGAGGGGCTTCTCCTAGCTGGGGTTAAGTGTTTCCCAAAAAAAATTTGATAAGAAAAGGGATTTGTGGAGGGTCAACACCCAAGTGTGGCCCTAGACATGACCCAGGCACCTTTCAGTGGTGACACTGAGATGGCAGGACACTGCTGACACTGCCCTGGGTCTGAGGCCTGGCCCTACCACCAGCTAGTGGTTGTGGGACCCTGGGCAAGTCACTTCACTTCTCCCAGCCTCAGTGTTCTCTTCAATAAGAAATGGATGACCAAAGTACTCACTGCCCCACATCACTGTGGGGACAAAATGAGACCATGTTGATTAAGCAGGTCATAGTGCCTAGGAGAGGTAGTGTTTTCATTTATTATTTCATTGCAAGACCCTTCATTTGAGGTTCTCTTACTCACTGTCAGATGGAGATCAGGCCCCCAGCCATAGGTATTGGGAAAAACCAAAGATATCTCAGGATGTGAAAGGCTCTATCAACTATCAGGCCACCTGAGTGGTGGGCAGGCTCCCTGGACTCCAGGGCCCTGTCTCAGGACAGGCACACGCCCAGCAGATTCAGCAGGGCACAAAGGGTCTCTCGGGGATACAAAAAATAGGAAGTCCTGGCTGGGAAGAACAGGCCATCGCTGCTTAACAATTCCATTCTCTGGCCCTCCCCTGCATCAGCCATGTACAAAGATTTCACACTTGTCAATCCCCAAAGCTTCTTGAGGTTATGAAAGTCTGATCCATGAAGGTTGGATGCCGAGAGTCATAGAATCTGGCGTGGTCTACATGGTGTAGGGCACAAATGTGGTCCATGTCCATAAGGGAGAGGTTACTATGAAGACTGGAGGACTGCAGAACATGTCACAATGAAGCTGGCTGTGACAGTGACCTCACCAGTCACGGACATGGCTGGGTAGATGGGAGGGAGAGTGGGGAAGAAATGTATTTTCTTTTCTTTCTTTTTAAACCTGCCACCTCTGGCATATGGGGCCGGTGCCCTACTCTTTTGAGCCACAGGCACCGCCTAAGAAATGTATTTTTTTTTTATTCATTTTTTTCTTTCTTTTTGAGACAGAGTCTCACTATGTTGCCCTCGGTAGAATGCTATGTTGTCACAGCTCATAGCAACCTCAAACTCTTGGGCTTAAGCAATTCTGTTGCCTCAGCCTCCCAAGTAGCTGGGACTATAGGCGCCCACCACAATGTTTGGCTATATATATATATTTTTTTTTGAGGCAGAGTTTCACATTGTCACCCTCAGTAGAGTACCATGGCATCACAGCTCACAGCAACCTCAAACTCCTGGGCTCAAGTGATTCTCTTGTCTCAGCGTCCCTAGTAGCTGGGACTACAGGCACCTGCCACAATGCCCGGCTATTTTTTTGTTTAGCAGGGCTGGGCCAGGTTCCAATCCACTAGCCCCAGAGCATGTGGCTGGCACCCTAACCACTGAGCTACAGGCACCCAGCCGGAAGAAATGTATTTTAGCTGGACTAACATCTGTAACATAAAACTGGAAATTTAGCCATCCATCCACACAGTACATGTGTGCTAAGGACCTACTGCGTACTAACCTTGTCCAGGCACAGAGCTAAAAAGGAATAAACATGCCACAGTCCCTGTCTCCACAGAGGACACAGTCCAGTGGAGGAAGCACACACCAGGGACTGTGTGCAGGGACCCCCAGTGCTGGGCACAGGGAGGGCAGGAAGACTTCGCAGAGAAAACCAACCTGAAAGCTGAACGTGGAGGATGGGCTGCCAGGCCAGCTGCAGATAGGGCATTAGAGGCACAGAGAACAGGATCAGGGTTGCTGTAGATATGGTGTATATTAAAAGGTGATAGCCTGACTTCGAAGGGGAGGGAAAAGCACAGCTGCGCAGTGATCACATGGTCCCTGCAAATTTTTTCTTTTTTTTTTGCGGTTTTTGGCCAGGGCTGGGTTTGAACCCGTCACCTCCGGCATATGGGGCCTGGCGCCCTACTCCTTTGAGCTACAGGCACCACCCCCTGCAAATTTTTTTTAAAGAAACAAATACATCAAGCTGTATGCCAGTGACAGGTGTGAGCTGCCGTCACTCTCAGCCCCAAATATTGGCTCAAAAGCTACCAAAGAGCCCTAGGCATGTTGTACTGAGGTGGAACTAGGGACAGCTGGATTGGGGTGCTCTTGTTTTTTTGTTTTTGTTTTTTGAGATAGAGTCTCATTTTATTGCCCTCGGTAGAATGCTGTGGTTCTACCGCATCGTAGCTCATAGCAACCTCAAACTCTTGGCCTCAAGAGATCCTCTTGCCTCAGCCTCCCAAGAAGCTGTGGCTATAGGGCCCACCACTGCCTGGCAATTTATTAGAGACAGGGTCTCACTCTTGCTCAGGCTGGTCTCAAACTCCTGAGCTAAAGCAATCCACCCGCCTCAGTCTCCCAGAGTTTCTAGGATTACAGGCATGAATACCATACCTGGCTAGGATTGGGGTGCACTTTATAACAAAAGGCCTAGGCTGGGACTACTTGACTCCCTAATCCTGCTTCAGAGAGGCTTTCTAGCACCTGCAGGCTGACAAAACCTGCCATTCCCAGGCAACCCCTTCCTGGCAAGGCCAATGGTTTGAAAGGGCAGAGCAGTGATCCATTGCTGGCTCTGGTTTCAGAGTGGGGCAGTGCTGGGAACCCATGTAGAGTCGGATTACAGCCTGACTCAGCTCATCTTGAAGGAGGCCTGGGTGGTGAGGCCTGGGATGGAGGTGGGAAGAAAGGTCACCTTGGAAAGGTGCAAAGCGCTGGGTTTCACACATGGAGGATGGATGGTAAATAGACACACACAAACCTAATCAGTAGTCCTAAACAGTCACCTTGGATGAAAGCAAGAGAAACCCACTCCCCCCCACACACATTTATACTTCTAGAGACAAAACTATCACCCAAAAGAAAATACTGTCTATCAAAAGAAGAACCCCTGCCTGACATGGCATGTGACCTATGGTACCTTCATCTATGGAATATCAAGAAGCAGCTCAGTGCCTGCAGCACAGTGGTTAGGGCACTGGCCACATGCACTGGGGCTAGTGGGTTTGACCCAGCCCAGGCTTACTAAACAACAACAATAATAATGACAAAAAATATCCAGATGTTGTGATGGGCACCTGTAGTCCCAACTACTTGGGAGGGTGAGGCAAGAAAATCACTTAAGCCCAAGAGTTTGAGGTTGCTGTGAGCTGTGACGCTACAGCACTCTACTATGGGTGACATGGTGAAACTCTGTCTCCCCAAAAAAAAAGAATACCATGAAAGAGCCAAGAAGAGTCTGAGGAATGCTCTAGGCAGACACAGGGAGGACCCTGGGGTGACAGAGGCTGCAGAGTGCTCAGGTAGGGCACCAAATTCTGCTCCACAATCCACCGCTGGGTTCCCCTGGGCAAGGACAGTAACAGCTCTATGCCTCCGTTTCCTCATTTGTCAGGTGTGGATAATAACAGCACCTTCCTCACAGGATTATGGTGAGCACTAAATAAGTTAACATCTTTAAAGTGCTAAGTCCAGTACCTGAACCAGTGTGCTCACCACTCGTCAGCTGTCCGTACAACAAGGTCTGATGAAGCACAGAAAATAACACAACGCTCTGCGTCACAGAAGACGGGACTTGGGTGCTCACAAGGTGGCGAGAGAAACACGACGACTTAAAGTGCTGGCTACCTGGGGTTATTTTCACTTCTTACTCAGAGAATGAGAACATGTAACTTGACAGGTGAGGATTAAGTTAAAACAGAGGAGGAGGAGCCTAAGGGATGACTGAGAGGCCACCTAATCCCCCTCAGCCCTCCTGAGCCTGCAGTCACTGACCCCGGTAGGCCGGGGAGGTGCTATCCGATTTCCTCTGTGCAGCCTGGGCCCCGAGCCCTGCTTTACCTGGTGAATGATTCCAGATCCAGGCCTCCAGAAGCCCACGCCATATTTGGCACCTGCAGTTGCCAGGAAATTATAGACTTCCTGGTTGATGTCCTATTGGGACAAATCAATAACCACAGCATTAGTAACATAGTTTGTGTCAGGGTGACCCTTGCTGAGCCCTCCTCCCTCCTCAACACCTCCCTTACTACTCTGAAATGCTGGCTTTGTGAAGACAGAACCTCTTTTGGAAACCTTCTAAAAATAATTCCACAAGGGTAAGGACGTTGGCCCATGGTCTCAGCTGGCAGTCTTAGGGAGAAAGACTATGGAACAGAGATAGAGCCCCAGTTCTCTGACACCTGGCCAAGGGGGTGGGTCTGGGGTAAGTCCCTGCCCTGCCTTGGGTCTCAGTTTCCTTATCTGCAGAAGAAACTGAACTATAATAATTGCCAGGATCCCGTGGCACATAAGTCCCCAGCCAAGGCCAGCAGTGAAAGGACATGTCATAAGATGGTCTGACCAGGCCAGGGTATCAAGAGAAGGGAGGATTCTCACAGGGATGCATGGGATCAAGTGGATATCCTGGCCCCCATCCTGGTGGGGTGTTGCTTCTCCACCTGTGCCTCGGATGCTTCATCTGTAACCCTGGCTAGTACCACTGAATGCCTGCTATGGAAAATGCACCATGCTAAACATCCTTACTACCCACCCAGAAGGGAGACATGACTGTCACCAAATTCATTTCATAGATGCACAAACGGAGGTCCAGCGGTGAACTAACTTGCTGGGGATATCAGAATTAAACAGGAGCCAGGGCTTGAAACTGGTTCTACCCAAGTACAGAGCCCAAATGCTACACTCTAGTTTAAAATAAAGCTGCCATGGCTCAGCGCCTGTGGCTCAGCGGGCC
>CAUYON010155913.1:0-11860 GCA_963573935.1 Arctocebus calabarensis
ATATCATGAACGGTATGTCAATCAGGTTGATAAAATATCTCAGATTGCATGTGAAGCCCCCACACTGTACCCCATGGTTGAACTAATGTACACAGCTATGATTCAAAAAAATAAAATAAAATATTATAAAAAAAATAAAAATAAAAAAAATAAAACTATCAATGCAACCAATCTCAAAACATTATGTTGATTAATAAAAAGCTAATTGTAAGAGGGGTAAAAAATGAAACTAAATCTACCAGTTGTCTCACCACTGTGTGGTGTAGAGAAGAGGCAGATAGTACAGGAAAGGATATGAAACTGAGGAGAAACATAATGTAACCTCAGTAAGATTGATGGCTTATGTATGAGTATTGGAGCATTTATTGCTATATTTCGTAATAGTTTATGCATATAAATATTAACATCCATTATGTTTTCAGAATTTAATAAATATTAATAATCTATGTAAATAGATATTTTAACAGTTTCTTGCTACACTTTAATGGTTCATCTTTATCAATTAATACATTGGTACACTTTGAAGATCATCAGCTACTAAAGAGTAGAAAGAGGTTTGGCTACCAATAATAATATAAGCAGTGTCATATTTTTAATCCTTTTTTTTCTCTCTTTTTTTTTGAGACAGAATTTCAGTATGTTACCTCAGTAGAGTGCTGTGGCACCACAGCTCACAGCAACCTCAAACTCTTAAGTTTGAGGCTTAAGAAAGTCTCCTGCCTCAGACTCCCAAGCAGCTGGCACTACAGGTGCCCACCACAATGCCCAGCTATTTTTTTGTTGCAGTTGTCAGTGTGATTTTAGCTGGTCCGGGCTGGTTTTGAACCCGCCAGTTCAGTGTATGTGGGTGACTTCATAGCCACCATGGTACAGGTGTCGAGCCATGATTTATGTCTCTTACCTGATCATATCAGTTGGATTGAGTCTGGAAAGCAGAGCTCACTTTGTATATTCTGAGTGGGAAGAGATACAAGACAGGGAAATAGAGGCACCCTCCGCTGTGGGAAGAACGGGGGCATGAAGGGGGGTTGTCTCTCAGGATCTCATATATGTATAGGTACAAAGTGGACAATTCTCAGGATCCTAAGAAAGCACTGGCAGAAGCCCAGAAATGATCAAATATGAAGATTTGTGTTCATTCCATAGAATCTCAAGTTCTCACTAATGGAGATTGTTTTCGTTCCACAGTTTCTCAAGTTCTCCAAATGATTCCGACACAGGATGTTGGAAATGAAATCTTCAAGAAACTCAGCAATAGATGATTATTTTTTAATTATCCTCTTAATCAAAAGGTATTACAAATCAATTACTGCAGAAACTTTAATTCATTGCCTTCAACATTGGTACTAACAGGAGTTTTTCAGTGGAAACTCACATCAGTGTGCTCCGTTGACAACCCCTAAATCACAGGTGGCTGCCTCTGAGTAAAGCCTTTTCCATTACTGTCATCCCCTACAGTTGAGAATCAGAGATTAGGCAGAAATATTTTTGCTACCTTGATTTAGCAGATTTTCCAAAAAACTGTCCTAGCCTTGACTACCTTGGCCTATATTCAATGCATTTTAGCTAAAGGAAGTTAAGAATTGATCTGACACATGCTTATAAGTAATTTAAATTATTCAGAAAACAACATTTACATGAAGACTTGGCACTAAAGTCCCAATATCTATTACAAAGTAGCAACTTTCCTAGCCCCCTCTAGTTCTATTTCTTTTCCTTTCAGGAAAAAAAGCAACTTTCTAACTTTAGATTTGATAACAGTCTTTACATAAACACATTCTGATGACACACTGACTAAGGGTTGTCTGTGAATTCATAGAAAGTCTATGTTAAAATGAAACTGATTCTCAGATTAACAATATTCCCTTACATTGAAGAATCTCATGTTTATTTAATTTGTTCTTCTACTCAGGAAGTTGATTTAACTCAATTGATTAACTTGTATTTATTTTAAAGTAAACTCTGAAGATTACTCATAAAGAACAGATGCAAATTATTCAGCAGATGTTTTTCCTAATTTTTCTCTAAAGCTATCAGCATGGTTAAATTTCTCTAGCTTAATGTTTTATAAAAATTTAGGAGTGGAAAGTGGATAATTATTCATATTGTTACTTATCAAAATAATGTTTATAAATACCAGAGAAAGGTGTGTTCAATTTATATTTCAAAAGATTTTTTATTTCATTTGTCAGTACAAAAGACCTTCTTATTATCCCCATGTTACAAATGTAATTAACTTAGTTTTGATAGATTTTCAACAGCAGAGCTTTGGCTAATTTCCTCTAGACTCCCAATAGAATGCCTAGGATGTGCGATAAAAGATGACCCCCATGCCCCTGCCGTTCAATTTAATCCCTGCTTTATTCTGAGGAACTAGAAAGTCTCTCCCAGTCCAGGAAATTATCTCAAACCAAATAAGTCTTTGCTTAGGAGTCCACTTGTGATGCCTCAGTACTGCAGTTGTGTAAACCTACTAACTTTTCCCAGACTCAGAAACCTCTGTTTTCCACCCTCCTATGTAAATCCACGCCTACCTTCTTGATTTTGGCAGCTTCAAAATGGAACAGTGCATCTCATGATTTTTCACTTAGTTGGAATTCTTTCCTGTACTCCCTGCCCTGTTCTGACCTCTGTGATCCATGCCCCAACCAGTAAACCTTAACCACACTTCACCCCTTATTCTCTTTGACCCACTAAATACACACTCCAACCTCCTACACTCCGCCTCTGAATATTCCTTCATCTACTTCTTGGCTGGCTACTAGCCTGGGCCAACCTCCTGGGCTGGGTTTCTTGGCTTGGCTTTCTGGTCTTTGTATTAAATCTTTTAATATTATTGACATGGAAGAGTAGTATTCTGGGAAAGTTCACTTGCCATCTGAGTATTAAAAACCTAAGAGATGCACAGACATCACTTTTTAGAGTATTCTCTACATTTTCTCCTCGGTGGAAAGGCGGAATGGCTAAAGAATTAAACACCCAGAAAGAAACTTGAGTCAGACTGCTGAGGCTCAAACTCAAGCTGTTTTGTTTCTTGGCTGTACATTTTTGGGCAAGCTCCTTCATCTGGCTATGTAACTCAGTTTCTTAATCTGTAAAAATAAAATGGGAGGAGTCATACCGTTGTTGCGATGATTCAAAGTAGCTAATATATGTAAAACATTTTGAACTTCTCTGCCAAGAGGAGGTGTCATATATTTTAATAAGATTTGGAATACTAGGATGTTATACTGATTTTACCACATATTGTATTCATCGTTTACAAATGCAATTTCTTCTTTTGCAAATGATATTACATAGTCCTGTAGCACTAACTAAATCCAGTTATCCCAAAGGTTACCCATACATACTTTTTGTGGTAAGTGTATAACATTTAATGTGTGACTTCTAGAGAATTCTAGAAAATTTAGAGAAAATTTCTACTAGAGAACTCAGGAAAATTTTAGGATATCCACTTTGGGTATTGAGAAATAAAAATGTCTTCATAATAACAACTTAAATCTGTGTTTTTAACAAAAACCAAGTGCATAGAACTGCACGTTGTCTTTGTCAGGGGTGATAAAGTGAGGCCTTCTGAAGTGAAGAGATCATGATGAGTCCTAGCTGGATATGAGGGGAGGGTGCATGATAAATCTAAGTCTGAGTTTGGGAGGAAGAGAGGGAAGGAAGGGGAGGAGGACGGACGAGTGGAGGGAGGGTTATTGGTGAGCCCACACCTACCGTGCATTTTAAAAGGGTACATGTTAAATTTACTAAGTGTAGAGTATAAATGTCTGAACATAATAACTAAGAAAATGCAGTGAAGGCTATTTTAACCAGTTTGATGAAAATATTTCAAATGGTATATAAAACCAGCACATTGTACCCCATGATTGCCTTAATGCACACAGCTATGATTTAATAAAAAAAACAAAAAGAAAAAAAGAAATGTCCAGGGGGCATGAGGTAGGAAGTGTAAGACAATGCACTTTAAACATATTTCTCACACAGTGTTGTAGGGATGGCCAGAAGTCTTGGGACCGCGAGAGAGAGAATTTGACAATGGTGACCAGAAATAAGGGAGAAGAGGAAACAGAGGAGCAGAGTCTACAGGTTTAATGAATATTTGGATGGAGGAAAGCAGAAGACGAATGCTAGATTCTTCACAAGGGCTTCTAACTGCCCTTTATTCCCTTTTATAATGGGGACTCCAAGATGGAAAATTAATTTTAATGCAAAGTAGTTGAGTATCCATATTTAAACTTGTTGAATAGAAAGTGACTGTCATATTCCTTGTTTTAGATATCTAGTATATTATAACATAAAATATTCATGTACAATGCAAAGCATCATTAGATAAGGGCACAGAAGAGAGAGCTGAATGCACTGTGGAAGGGTTTCTGGGCAATTTCGAGGGGCTCGTCTAAGACTGGAGCTTATGAATTGCCATATCATCAATTTCCGTCATTTTCTGATATTTTAAACAAAGAGGTGGAATAATTGGCTTCACCCTATCAGATGGGATTTATAAATAGGCTAGTCAGAAACACAGAGTATAACCGGCCAGGGTTCATGGAGAGAGTGTCATTGTAGGGAAAAGGCATATGGTGTGGCCGAGAGGTACATGGCAGGAAGAAAGCTGAAAAAACAGTGGCAATTTATTCAGGTAATGTGGGTAAACAGAAATAAGACATCTAGCTAAGAGCAAGAAGGGGTTGAAGGCAAGTATGTGCCATGTGGAAGAATAGGAAAATGTATTCCGATATCAGCATATTAGTGGTAAAAATCTTACAAGGATGGAGGTTTTGGATTTGAGGTTATGAGCAAGCCCACAGAGTTACCATGAGGCCGTATCTGTGCAGGGAAGAGCAGGGCAGGTTCCTGCCCTGAAGACTGAGGAACTCTGCAGGGCTTTGCTCTGAGCTGTGCCGCAGATGGTCTGCTGGGGGAATAACCCTAAACTGCTGAAGGATAAGACACATAGCAGTTATTTAAAGGCCTGAAGGGACACCAGGGTTTCACAAAATAGATGAACTTTTTTGTGGGAGGCTTACAGAGAACAGATAAGGAACAAGCCAGCCTACACCAATCAGGCACTCTGTAATAGACAATCTATGTCACATGGCTGAGCTGAGAGACAGCAGGTGGTCAAATCATGCACATAGAGACGTTTTAGTACACTGATGTATTAGCTATCTGTAGAGATGTAAACTAACCACTGACTTGGTCACCTAACCCATATCACGACTGAAAAAAAGAAGAAAAAGGAGGTAGGTGATGCCATGTCAGATTGTGTCAAAGAAAAAGCCTTGAACTGTTATTCCCAGAGATCCCAATCATGTAGATGGCTTTTTGTTTTCACTGGTTGCCTTCAAAGGTGTTGCCTCACTTTTCTACAGTGGTCCTTTCCAGCATTTCCGCTATGGCAGGCCCACTTGGATTCAGCAGAGAAGTTTATTCCACCTGGAGCCAAGGGATTTACTCTTTCAGTTCCCAAGTTCTTTGATATTTTCTTGAGAAGCAGATTATGTTCACAAACAGATCACCTTGGTATCAAGGCCTAAATATGAAGATGATGGTCTTATTGTGATCAACTCTTCCCTCAGACTTGGTATGGCAGCTCAGCAATGTGGTGACTGATTGCTGGGATGTCTCCATACCACGATCAACATAACCACCAGAAATCAAAGACGTGGAAAAACTCTTTTAGGCAAGCCATTGTCAGAGGTCATAGGCCTGATGGACAATCTAAGAGAAGCCATTTCTATGGCCCCTGAAGGATTAAGAAAAGTAGTAAATGGAATAGCAAAACCTGAGCACAGTTACAGTACCTGCATTACTGTGTTCATGAGGAGATGGACTCAGTGTATCTGAAAGTGATCCTTGGATTGTGATTTCTGATATACCCAGCATGCACACGCTGTTTTAAGTCATCCTTTAGAGACAAAGAGTACTAGTCTTCACTAACTACTTAGCATTTGGAGAAGGAAGATTGTTATTCGAAACAAGTGATAGCATTATCTTGCCTTTTTAAGTCTTCTTGATGGGGAAAAATTGCTTCCAGTCTTTCTTAGATTATTTATTGTTGTTTTTATTTTCCTTAAGCAATCTTCAGACCATATGATCACACAGAGTAAAAAGAAGAGATTAGGATTTCAAATGCACATTTTAGAGTTCTTCTATCATTGTGAAGCCACATAATGGTTAAAAGCAAGGGTTCTGGTCTCAAATTGTCTAGGACTAAACATTTCTGCTTTATCATTTCTAGTTATATAATGGGCCTTTTATTGATTTATTTGGGTTTCAGTTTCCTCTGAAGTAGAATGTGTAATAAAATGTAATTTGGAATATTGTGAAGTTTAAATGCAAAACATTATGAATAGTGCTTCATAAAAATAAGCACTCAACAAATAGTTGCTCTTAGTATTAAGAGAGACATTCTATGTATTAAACATAAACTTTTACAGGAAATGATTTTCAAATAGCTGCTTCTTTCCTATTCATGACTTGCTACCATTTTAAATGAGATGGAATGAAATGCTAATGTTACATCATCAATAGGCTGATCATTACAGAAATTCATTCATTTGTGATAATTGTTGTTGCTCTGAACTTTCCATTTATATCTTCTAAAACATTCAGATTTAAAGCTAAATCCCTTTAAAAAGGGAGTTAGGTAGGAAGTTGGGGTAATCTCTGAATATGGTGAATACACTTCTCAGTCACCATTATCCCAAATTTGTTCTGCCCTCTGTTAAAAACAAAGGAAATTCTCCTTGAGAGTTTCACTCAATGTTAAAGTTACACTTAATGTTAGAGTTTCACTTAATGTTAGATAGCTAAGGGCTGAAAGATTATTGTGAAAACAGAAGACACAAGATAAGCTTTCAAAATTAACTGCAGAGTTTAATGTCTGGTAATTATTTATAACTAAGTAACCCTATTTGTCCTTAAATCCCCCCATTGAGATGCCATGATTTTTCAAGGCGAGAAAGAAATTTGGGGTATATTTGAAAGATTATAAGGAAAATCCCAAACCCCAATGTACTTTGAGGAGAAAACTATTATGAGAGTGCCTGGATAGAAGAGCATCAAAGAAATTGAAGTCATGCAAAAGCAACACCTAGGTAAGGTGAATCCCAGGGGGTGGATTTATGAATAAGACAGTAATGAAAACTCATTTGGCAGAAATATATTTCAGAGGTACATGATTATTTGCAATTACACATTCTAGATCTCAAATTATTTTTATAGAAACGTTTTCTTATAGATCAAACTCTCCTTTACTAATAGGGATTCTTTCTCCATCATTAGAAGAAAATTTAAATTTTGCTCTCTTGTATTGTCACAGAAATCAGGCACGCGGACATAAGATCGGACAGTGATGTTGTTCATTAATTCAACAATTTTTGAACACTTAAAAATACTGGGTATTCTCCATCATACTTACACTAGTCTGAATATATTGATATTTAAATTATTGGTTTTTTACAAACATATGTGTATGGCAAAGATGATAAAATGAATCATACTTTTCAATAATGATCTATTAAGTTTTACCTAAGAATAAAATATGAAAACATATTTTTTAATCAAAAGTGGGGGAATTAAGTATATTGAGGATAAGCTTACACAGCAATAGGCAACCTTGAACATGAGTGAAGGCACTGAATTCATTTTATATTCATATAAGTGATCATGTAATTAAGGAAGAGATCAAAAGAAAAGAAAAGGCCACAACAAAAATTCAAGGGAAATATTTTTTAAATTGATGTGAATAAAGTATGAGTAATATACAATAAAATTGTACCCATTTTAAATGTATAGTATGATGAGATTTAGAGAAATGTGTACACTTGTGTTACTGCAAATACAATCAAGATATAGAACATTTTCATCACCTCTAAAATATTTGTTTGGTCCTTTTTGTAATCGCTCCTTCCCACACTCTGTTCTAGGCAAACTATGTTCTGTCCTTAATGATTAAATTTGTCTCCCATTGAATTTGCAATTATTTCTTACACATATATATCATGATTAACAAAAGATAAGAAGGTACAATATTAAAGTTTTTCATTTTATAAGCGTGTTTGAGAATTTCAAATTTATTGCAAAATGGTTCATCATAATTTCAGCATTACAGTTGGAAAGGTGAACAGGAATTCCCTTTAGGAAGTGTTAGATTACTACCTCAAAGGCTCAAGCCTCTTCCTAGGTAATCAGTTCAAGGTTGGCTTTGCAAAATACATGAGTGAGAAAATCACAGAACATTAGAACAAGAGACATGTAAGCAAACAGATTGCAAGTGTAGCCACAGAAGCTGAAGTTGAGATCACTAAAACCTCACCCAGGATCAACCAGATAGTCAATTAATATCCTTTACAGGGTGGGGTTCTTCCTGAGAAAGGAAAGGAAGGCAGGGGTGGGGTGACTAGGGGTGTGGTACACATTTTGGGGGCAGGACACAGTTGTAAGAGGGTCCTTATCTAACCAATCAGTGTAACCTGGTTCTGTGTACCCTCAATGACTCCCCAACAACAACGACAAAAGAAAAATGTGAAAGGAGAGATTGGCTCCACTGATAGAGTCTGTGATTTACTGACTTTATAAGGGTCTATAGACTGATATAGTGAGAAGTCAGGTAAGTACTTGTTTTAGTAAATCCAAGGCAGTGGCTTTATATATTTCTAATACTTTACTTTTTTAACTGTATGATTCTTAATCTCCCATTGCAGTCACTTAAGTAAAACGGGTGTGTTTTAGATAGTCTGGGTGAAATAATCACAGCAATGGTTTTAATATGGTTTAACACTTTAATATTAAACACAGATTGTAAATGATTCAAACCTGGTTAGGTCTTACTAGCTGTCATTTTGCAATTATGATACTGTAACTCAGTTTGTGTTGAATTCAATAAACATTTGGTAATAGCACCAGCTTCAACCTTGCATTTAAGAAAAGCCAAAAACTACAAAGCACTTCCACATGCATTGTCTCAAAATATTATTTTTTTTTTCCGATATAAGAAAACTGAAGTTAGAGATAGAATGAAAGCTTTTCTGGAAACATGGAGGTAATAGCGGTGGAATGATATTAGATCTGGACTCTGACAGCAGCAGCTCTTCCCCTAACTCCATACCCCCCAGGGCCCCTCAGTGGCAGTAGTCTCTCCCTGTTTCACCATCTCTCCCTCCCTACCCATTAGCCACCCAGGTTCCCTTCTTCCCACACCTCCAAGTGGTGACAATTTGATTCTCTTTCATTGGTAAATAATTTAAATAAATTTGAATAAGGCCATATTTCTGATCACGCAAATATTATTGTTTTGTTTTTCCCTTTTTTCTCTGTAACAGACCTTTGAGACTAACTTGTAACCAAATATGACATTTATTTATGTTTTCAAAGTCCACAGTGATATTTGTGGTAAGCATTCGAGTTAGATTTCAGGAGAATAGGAGGGTTGGACTAAGATGGGAAAAATAGCAACTCTGATTGAATTCTCAGTATGTGTGTCTGCAGTCGTCAGGGGCTCCATTCATACTTTCTTGAGATCTCATTAGTCTTAAGCCAAGAGGAATTTTTCTCTGGCCGTGTCCAGAGACTATTTAGATCTTCCAACTTCCTGCTTGACTGTGAAATACAGCTTTAAGTCACTCATATGTGATCTGAACGGTGTTTTGGTTTTTATTCTGTTTTGACTTAATTTTCACATATATTCATCTTTTCAATTGTTCCTTCTTTAAGATTCTTTTTTTTTATTTGATTAAAGAAACATTTATTGAATAGCTACAACATATAAGGCATTTTAGGAGGCACTTGGTTAGCTGCAGAGATGTACAAATGAGGGAATGTGTAGGAAGGGCCGTGTTGTACGGAGGCCTAAAACTGGGCTCTCGAGTCCAACAGACCTGGGTCCACGATCTGGCTGACCGCTTAGCTGCACAGCATCAGGTAAGTTAGGTGTTCCAAGCTTAAATTCCTTTCTGTCATCCAGTCCGCTGGCTCTTCAGCTGGCTGTCACAGCACTGACACCACCAAGGAGGAGGCAGCAGGTCCTCCAGCTCCACAGAGCTGGCTAGGGTGCCAAATGTCCTGTATCAGTTCTCCCTCTCTGAGTAGAAAACTCAATTGCTGTTAGGGAAAAGGGGCAAAGACTTGATCTAACTGCTTCCTTGCTGAATCGGGCAATGATAGAAGGGGGCAGTTAGGGTTTCTCTGGAGGAAGAGTGATACAGGGATTCATGGACTGGAACCATTTTTATTGCGTGTGGCTTGATGACATTTTTGGAAAACATAAATCTGATTAGTGTAATCAGTAATAGGCAAAGGTAGAACAGCGTCAAGTCAGAGGCACTTATTCAGTGATGCTAAAATAAAATCATATTAGGATTTTTCTTGCTGTTTCCTGAATAATAACTTCAAACTTTCTTTTGACTCACAACTGTAGGTGGTCTGTGTGGTTTGCTGTCTTCATTGCCTGCCTCCATAGAAGATGGGGAGTTCCAGGATTTTACTCGTGAATGATGGATGCAGGAATCAACTCCTATATAACAGTAGAAGAAGACAAGATAACAGAAAAGGGGACTTCCCAAATTGGGGTCAGGGAAGGTGAATTAGAGGGAAGAGTTTTGATCATGACTAGATCTCCAGGAGGGAAAAGTTCCTGTTTTAGTTAGTATGTCCCTCCCCAAATGGGGAGCAGGACTTTCAGGGATGATTAGGGAGTCATGAGAGAACAGCAAGTCATCCCAATTGCAGATTAGAGGCTGGGAGAAAAATTTGGTAACTGGCTGTCCAGACACCCCTTGTATAGTTATGGAATTGGGAGATAAAAGACTAGGATTAGAGAGAAGTACAGAAAAGGTTGCTCCAGTGTCCAAAGGAAATTTTCTCTCCTGGCACTCCACTATAAGGCAAACCTGGGGCTCTTGAGGGGTTATGACACAAGTTGGAGCCATGAGAATTTGCCCCGGGCACTCTCAGTCCAGTTTGGGCTCCATGATGGGGTCACTGACCCAGGAGGCCTTTGTCTCTGGGGACAGGCCACCCTACAGTGGTCACCCTTGCATTCTGCACAGGGGCCAGGTGGCTTACCCAGCCAGTGGTACTGCTGGGGACAGTCTTCTCTGAAGTGGCCAGTCTGACCACATTGGAAGCCCTTGTTTTTCACTCTTCTGGTTTCCCTCTGCCCCTGAAGGTTGCTCGTTTGTCAGAGTGCCATTACTAGAGCTGTCATTCTTTTCTGTTCCTTTCTCTCTTTTTCCTCCTTTCTCTCCAGATCTCAGTTATAAAAGACTGTAGTGGCCATTTTAAGAAGATTCTCCAGGTTATGATCTGGGACTAGAGCCAATTTCTGGAGTTTTCTTTGAATGTCTGGGGTCACTTGAGGGATGAATTTGTCTTTTGAAATGATCTGACCCTCTATAGAGTCAGGTGTCAATTGGGTGTGTTTTCTCATTGCCTCCCTAAGCCTCTCTCTCTCTCTTTTTTTTTATTATTAAATCATAGCTGCGTACATTAGTGCAATCAAGGGGTACAATGTGCAGGTTTCATATACAATCTGAAATGTTTTCCTCAAACTGTTTAACAAAGCCCTCATAGCATTTTCTTAGTTATTGTATGAAGACATTTGTATACTGCATTTAGTAAGTTCCGCCTGTACCCTTCTAAGATGGACTCTAGGTGTGGCCCCACCAATTACCTCCCTTAATCCCAACCTTTCCCCTTCCCTCCTTTCCAATATTATTGTGCTACAGTTGGGTTATAGTCTTAATATGGAACCTTTAAATTAGCTTCATAGTAGGGCTGAGTACATTGGATATTTTTTCTTCCATTCTTGAGATGCTTTGCTAAGAAGAATATGTTCCAGCTCCATCCATGT